>VDFB02271358.1:545448641-545463649 GCA_007258455.2 Sequoia sempervirens | reverse complement strand
CTACTATAAGAGGAAAAAAAATTGCTCAAAAGCACGTGAAATAATTAAAAAAAACATGCTAAATTCACTTATTTTCTTCAAAATTTCAAAATAAATGGAAAATTTGAAAAAAACGGGGTGTGGCCGGGTACCTGTAGCTGTTTGTGGGGGTCGTTGTTGCCTGTACTCGGGATCTCATCCACTGTGAAATGAACTCTGTTTGTTTTTTAAAAAATAAATAGAAATATAAAACGGGATCTCGATTTCTACAAAACGGGATCCCGATTTTTAAAAATCGGGATCCCGTTTCGTAGTAATTGGGATCCTGTTCCTTCTCTGTTGGTTCAGGGTCCTATAGGAAACGAGATCCCGATTTTAAAAAATCGGGATCCCGTTTCGTGTTTAGGCTCGGGATCTCGTTTTTGCAAAGCCGATTTCAATTTTTTGGCTAAGGCAAAAACTTCCACGTTTTGTGGACTCAACTTTGTGCACTCACCCCTTAGCAGGGGAGTTGCCCTTGGGGAGCGTGGCTTTGCAGACATGTTTTCACCTTGCCTTCCTTGTTATTGTGCCCTCAAAAGTTTCAATTTGAGCTCAAGTGCAATCAAATGATCGAAGAGGATCTATTATATTTCTGCCTACGTATGCCTATAAATCACCAAATTGTTGGCTGATGCAAGATCACTGATTTGTCGTAGATTAGTTTTCCTAAGTATACAAGAATCACTTTCATTTCAATGCTTTTTAACAAAATTTTGCATGTTTTATGAATTTATGCATTTTCATAATATTTTATGAATTTATTTAGTTTTACATGTTGAGTTTATGTTGATTCTCAAGTCTAAGTCATGATTTTGACCAGCTATGTTTTTTCCAAGTCCAAGTTTTGAACTATGGGTAGAATTATGTTATCAAAATCTATGGTAGTTTTATTTCTATATTGTTTTAATTAATTGGCTGTGTAAATATGAACTTGAACTATAGGTGATCTTTTTGTAATGGCAGTGTTTATTACTTGTTGCTACGTGTACTTTCTCTACATGTTTTAGTTATTTTTTAAAGAGTTCATGCTCTCGATGACCATAATATTCTTCAAGGAATTGAGATACGTTTTTACTAAGTTAATCTGAATTTAATGTTTGATGTTTTATTTGATTTTCTTATCCACTATTTTGGAGTTGAGTTGGTAGTTAGTGAGATGTGCATATATTGTTGAGTTCATTAAGACAATCGAAAAGGTTTTTCTCTCACTTTAATCACCATGATGATGATCAACTTTGTTTCATCAAGAGGTGCTTATCGTATGATTCCTTTATGCACACATCTTCCTTATTGTAGTTTTAATTCTGGTATGAGATTTAGACAAGGGGAGAAAAACAAAACTCACATGTCATGGAGATAATGAAATTGCTTTGCGCTTGAAAATTAATGGGATGCTGGTTAATTTTCCCATAACGTTTACAGATTAGTGGAAGGAGAGCGTCTGTTTGCTAGAAGGCTGGAAACTCTTGGGGCATTGACACAAGGTGATCGTAGGTATGCTTTAAGACAATGTTTTGGTTGTTGTAAATTTTACATACCTAATATATTTATGGCACATTCAGTAATAATAATAATATGCTATACCTTTTTATTTGGGTATTAGATACTGAACCTCTATTGAAGCAGCCATTCTTCCATCAATACTTATTATTGGTAGGGCATGTTATGCCTTGATGTGTTAAACATATTATGATTTGGCCGTTACAAGATTTTGTTTGCATGGCAGGGCCGTCTTTGAGTGCATATAATTATGACAGTGCTTATGGAAAGAAAGCTCTCAGTATGATGTATAGGGGTAAAATAGCTGAATTGTATCTCATATGCAATTGTGTTTTTCAAATATGCCAAGATAAGATTAAAATAGCTTCTTTCTTTTTTAAAAATAATTTGCAGGGTGATGCACCAATTTCTCCTCTAAGTTATTTATCTGAAGAACTAGAAAGAGTCAATGAATTTCATAAGAAGGCAAGGGCAGCATTGATCTCAGTGGGAATCATTGGGAGGTAATATGAACATACAGTCACTTACAACTAACATAAAACTCTGCATTATGTGCATACTTAGCAGCGTTTTATTTATTTATACCTTTTTAGAAACTAGGAATTTAATAGCAAAGACATGTCTAAAGGATATTGGAGACGAAGCCAAGATGTAGGGGACATCACCTTATGTATCCTGACACCTTGTGGGATGTTTCATGCATGGAACAAAAACTAAAAAAATATCATGTTTTTGAATAAAGAGAGTAAGAAGACAAAAAAATTGATTTGTTGGTTTGGGCACAGAAGATTGTTGCAGAACAGAGTACAGAAGAGGAGATATCCAATGTTCCACCAAGTTTTTGGGATGGGGATGGTAAGGTCTTGGGGACACATTTCGAGGAAGGATTTTTGGAGGCCATTTTAAGGGACAGATCCTTAATACACAACATTTACAATAAAATGTCCAAAGCTGTAAGTGCCAACAACAAAATGACAAAAACAAGAAAAATACGCTGCTACTCTTGAACTTGTGCAATGAATGAGCCTATCTCCATTGTCTCAGAATTGTAATGGTTGACAAAAGACGCAAGAAGTTTCTGGCTTTGTATTGACATTGGAAAGGAGGCTGGCCTAGTAAGATTGAAACCTTTGCCGTAATATTTTGCAAACCTGTAATTTTATGACTGCAAAAACAACTAAAACTTTCTTGTTTCTAGTGATATAAAATCACTATCCTGGGATCGAAGCACCACTTTGAGAGATACAAATGGAGCTGGAAATCCTAGGTATTGTTTTCCCTGATTTTATCTTGAAATTGCTGCTATTTTACCAACTGAAATGGTTGTAAACTGCTTTCAAATCTTGCAATGTCAACCTTGACAGCATGTGTCTGTCATACATTATCTAGGAGCTTTAAAATATGCTGTTTTGCATACCAAAATATCTCATTTAGTGCTGTGAGTGGTGTGGGGCCCACAAGAGAAAAATAAAATATTTTAAAACAGAATTTAGGCCTTTTCTTATTAAAAAAAATTTAGTGTAATTAAAAGGGGAGGACTAGCTGTCCTCAGGACGGTCAGAGGACGTCATTGACGTTCCCAACTGCCTTGGGGACAGTCAACCGTCTCCAAGAAGTCCTTGTGTTTGTGAGACATTAGGGACATTTTTTTTTATTAGGGATGGTGGTGGGACATTTATGAGGCATCCTCAGTATGGGGACATGCCAAAAAATAGCAGGGATGCTTCTCGGGAGAACATAGGAGATGTCTCATTTTTGGCAATGATTAAGTGTATACAAAAGTTTAAATTTTTTTTGAAAAATAATTTCATAAATAATATAAAAATATCTATCAGGTGTACACATCTAGAGGAATGGCTATTGCATAGCATTTTTAAGTTTGGAATGTTGCAAAAGGAACCGGAAAGAAATATCATATAGAGAGAGGAGAGAGGGGAAATGGAAGAGTAGTTATTTTATTTTGATTCTGTTAGGAAACTTTTTCCCAAAGTGAAAAGAAAGTTATAAGAGCATCAAAGGGAGATAGAAAAAGAAAGGATAGTATGATTCTTTGGTTAAAATGGAGACTAATAAATAATATGATTCTTTGGTTAAAGATGACCTTTGTGAAAGGGTGTGATGATTTGAAAACCAACCCTTAAGACTTGTATAAAGTATTCATGTGAGACTTAGAAAGGGCATGGAGATCACTCAAGGAAGAAGGTGGTTTTGTGGGCTATGGGCATTGGAGAAGGGGCACATAGGGTGTGTTCAACTTGGGGTATAGAGTACACCTAGGATTGTCTTGACCAGGGCCTTGTTTGAATAGGAACAATGCGAGTAGGCACACCTTTTTGTGTGAGTGGGAAAATACTATGTTTTTACGCAAGTCCTCTAAGTGTTCCATAGTGAGAGCCAATACCATTGAAATCTTCTTTGGGTGGGAGTGGCCTTTCCAAGTGCTATGATTCGGATAAGTACTAAACTTATTCAAAGATATTTTAATATGAATGAGATGGAGTTGATTCAATTAAATTCTTATATGTTATTTTTTTCTTTTGATCAATAATCATATTGTTAGATGTAAATTTATATATTAATGGCGGTAATCTTAATGTACTTAAGTAATGAGTTAGTTAACATTGATAAATAAACATTTTATGCATTTGTATTTAAATTATAGATATACTTTACAATATTTACAACCTAGATAATAACACTAATAAATTTGCTGCCATATAAAATTAACTTTAATATATTAAATCTATCCAATTTTATACTTGGGGAAAAGAAGTGTCACATTTTGGTATTAGAACTAAATTCATTGGTTAGAACTAATACAAGACAAGAGTTAGATTAAATAAATATTAACAACAAACAAATTTTAAAGAGGATACATGCATTCATACATAAAGCACTCGTTCATATACATTCTCATACTATATACTTTTCTTATAGAATAATTCATTTTTATAATACCATATCCTATTAACCTCTACCATACTCATATCATCTTATATCATCTTACATTATATTACATTATTCCATATTCTAGTACATCTACTGTGCCTTAATACACTAATATCATGTGTTAGATTATATTTGATTTTATTTAAGGTAAAATGTACTAAGGTTTTTGTATTATTAGACTTATATATTTTTTATTGATAATAGTAAGTGATGTGCTGGCAAAAATGAGTAAGTATTTGATATAAATAGTCTGCAAATATAAGGATATTAAAATGCATAATAGATACCACAAATTGTATGCATTTTTTTATTTAGTTTATCTGATTTCATGCATCAACAATTGGAGTAAGTTGATGTCTATAATATTTGTTGTATCTGATTTGAGCCTTTAATTCATGCGATATATCAGTAGGCTGTGTGTCTGAATTATTACAGTTGAATTGCAGCCTAATTTAGATGGTCATGTGCTCCCTTGGAGCAACCTTGATCTTCTGTAGAAATTGAAGTAATATTCTAAATAATCAATGCCCTTTTTGCTTTGGAATGACTTCCCTTTAATAACCCTGATAGGTGAGGGACATAACTATTCATTATATTTATTTTTCAAGGGACATGATCCTTAATTAAGCTAATTGTTGCAATTAAGAATAATTAATTTATTTAACATTATTTGTTGTTTTCCTTGAAGATGATCGTTGGATTTTTATCATGCTTTGATCACTGCTTTTTCATTAAGAAATGCTCCACTAAATACAATCTTTATCCTTATTAAATTTTTTCTTTTTCTTTATTTTGTCTCTTCTGATTTTGTTTTTTTCTTATGTAACTTTATCGCGGCTTCTTATATTTTACTTTTGTCTTATGTCCTTTTTTTAATTGGCCATTTTGTCTTATGTGCTTCTTTTACATTTGCAATTTTGGATTAGCAATTACATATACTTCTATATCTTCTTTGTAGAGGTTTATTGGCATAAATCGCTTCAACTGGAGTGGGATATCACAGTATCCCCTCCTTGAAAATGCTTTCCCACAAGCATTCATAGGTTGTGATATTGAAGGATTTGGTCATTCTCCCATGTAGAATCTTCCATAGGTAAACCTTTCCATTGGATTAGGTACTCTTTAATGACCCCGTTTCTCAAACTTCTTTCTCTAGTGTCTATCACCTTGTTAGGAGTCAAAACCAACTTACCTTCTTCATTTAAGGGTGGAAGTTAAGTGGAGGGTGTAATTTTCTATCCTAATGCATTGTTAAAGCATGATACATGGAATACATTATGCATTCTACTGTTTTCCAGGAGTTTCAAATTCATATGCGACCTCTCCTATTCGTTTGATCACCTTGTAAGGTCCATAGAATTGGGGTTTTAGATTTTTGACACCACTTTTCTTCAAGGATGATTGTTGATAGAGTTGTAAGCGAAGGTAAACCAAGTCTCCAACTTTGAAGCTTCACTCAACCTAGTGTTTATCTGTGTAGATCTTTTGTTGGTTTTGGCCATGTTGCAAGTTATCCTTAAGGGATTTGATGATAGCTTGACATTCTTGAACCCACTCTTTGGCTTTGGGTGCCTTACTTTCTCCAAAGGCCAAGTCTAAGAAGGATAATACATCGTACCCATACAATGCTTTGAACGGTGTCATACCAAATGATATGTGGTAAGTGGTGTTATAGCAATATTCTCCTAAATGAGGCCACTTAATCCATGTCCTTTGTTGTCTTGCCACATAGTTACACAAGTAGCCTTCAACCCATTTATTCACAATTTTAGTTTGCCCATATGTTTGTGGGTGTTAGTTGAAACAAACAAGCAATACAATTAGCAAAACGTTTCAAACAACAAAAGGTATTTAAAAAAATTCATGGTTGATTATTATAAAAAAACCATAAAACACATGATACAAAACACATGAAACAAACCAACAATACAATCAACAAAACATTTCAAACAACAAGCAATATCTTAAAAAAAAATTAAGGTTGCTTATTATCAAAAACCACAAAACTTATGAAAAAACAAGCAATACAATCAACAAAACATTTCAAACAACAAGCAACAATATTTTCAGAAAAAAAAATCAGGGGGTGGTTGTTATCGTTGTTTCTTGTTGTGACGGAGTCTACTAAGGTTTCCTATATGTATGTGCTTGTTCCATTGATCATAGCTTACAATGTATGATGGATAGAATGATCGTGTTGGCTCATATCATATCTATCAGGTGTGATATATATATTTTAATTTGAAAATTCTATAGTTTACATTGCTCCAATAAGTTCTTATGAATCAATTTGAAAATAGGGAGCTCTTTATTGTATTTTCTATTTGGAATTACACTTAATTTTTATTATTTTCTATGTATCAAAGTAGATAAAGAGAAAACCTTCTAATTGAATAATTGAAATAGATATGCATGATATTGGGCATTTTTTGAATTGTATTTTGGGTATACTCTCTGATATGCAAAATAGGTATATTGGGCCCTTTGCTTTGTGACTATGTTGGAGACTGTAGAATTTTAAATTGTTTGTGATTATGAGAATGATATAATCTACTGTATGCAGGATTTTTGAGTATTTTAGATATTCTGGTGCATGATGCTTAGAAAGAAGCAGAGTTTGATTATGAAATTGTTGACATTAAAGCTAACCTTATAAAGCTACATGGTTCACCAAAGGTCGGTATTATCTATGTTGAAGTTTGCATATTTTGTTATGGCCTTGTGGAAGGGGATATGCTATTAGTAAAGTCATGTTCTATTATTCTGATCATAATGTATAATGTGTTTTAGCAGACTGTACATGTGGATCAAATGTCTGGTGCATCAACTACTCTTTTTACATTACAAATTAATCGTGGAATTGTATGGGAGGTATACATTTGGGATTGATATCATTGATTCATGATAATGGATCAACTATAGAGGAGTTTGGTTTCAAATCTTAATATTCTAGTACATTTATAAAATGTGCATGAACATTTCTCTATAATTTTCTTTGTTATTTTTTTTTCCTTGTAACATATGAGATTCTTTAATAATCAAATAATTGAATTTTTTCCTTGCAATCTTCAAATAAGTTGTTGGATCAAAACATGAAGAATTCTGTAAATCAGACATATGGTGGATTTTATGAATCGAGATAGGAATGGTTGGCTAGAAGGAATTGTTTGTTAGCCATTAGATGGTATAATTCTATATGTTGTGATATGCTACTTATTTGGAGCCTAGTCGCCTTTTTCTAGGAGCATGCCATTTCTGGGTTTCTTGTATCTTATGTCTGTTGTTATAGAGGTTCGATTCGTGCTTATTCTAGTATGGAGTTTTTTTTTATTGTATTTTCTATTTATGTTTTATTTTTTATGCATTGTTCTGTATGATATAAAACACCTAAAACAAACAAGCAATACAATCAACAAAACATTTCAAACAAGTAGTATTTTCAATAAAAAAAATCATGGTTGATTATTATCAAAAAACCACAAAACACATGAAACAAACAAGCAATACAATTAGCAAAACATTTCAAACAACAAGCAGTATCCTCAAAAAAATTTAGGTTTGGTTATTATCAAAAACCACAAAACACATGAAAAGAAAAAGCAATACAATCAGCTAAACATTTCAAACAACAAGCAATATTTTTATAAAAAAAATCAAGGGTTGGTTGTTATCGTTGTTTCTTGTTGTGATGGAGTCCATGGAGGTTTCCTATATGTATGTGCTCGTTTGATTGATCAAATATTGCAATGTATGATTAATAGAATAACCGTGTTAGCTCATATTTGGTCTATTAGGTATGATATTTATTTCTTTTAATTTAAAATTCTGTAGTTTATATTGCTTCCATAAGTTGTTATGAATCAATTTGAAAATAGAGCTCTTTATTTTATTTTCTATTTAGGCTTAAACTTAATTTTTAATGTTTTCCATGTTTCAAATAGGATACAAAGAAACCTTCTGATTGAATACTTGAAATAGATCTGCATGGTATTGGGCATTTTTTGAATCGTATTTTGGGTATACTCTTTGATATGCAAAACAGGTATATTGGGCACTTTTCTTTGTGACTATGTTGGAGACTGTAGAATTTTAAATTGTTTGTGATTATGAGAATTATATAATCTACTATATGCAGGCTTTTTGAATATTTTAGTAGTATTTTAAATATTTTGGTGCATGATGCTTGGAAAGAAGGGGAGTTTTATTTTGAAATTTTTGACATTCAAGCTAACCTTATACAGCTACAGGGTTCACCAAAGGTCAGTATTATCTATGTTGAAGTTTGCATATTTTTTTATGGTCTTGTGGAAGGGGCCATGCTATCAGTAAAGTTATGTTCTATTATTCTAATCAAAATGTATAATCTATCTTAGCAAACTGTACATGTGGATCAAATGTCTGGTGCATCAACTAGTCTGTTTACATTACAAATTGATCGTGGAATTGCATGGGAGGTATACATTTGGGATTGATATCATTGATTCCCGATAATGGATCAACTATAGAAGAGTTTGGTTTCAAGTCTTATTATTCTAGTACATTTATAAAATGTGCATGAACATTGCTCTATAATTTTCTTTGTTTTGTTTTTCCTTGTAACAAATGAGATTCTTTGATAATCAAATAATTGAATTTCTTTCTTGCAGTCTGCAAAAGAGTTGTTGGATCAAAACATGAAGAATTCTATAAACTAGATAGATGGTGGATTTTATGAATCGAGACGGGAATGGCTTGCTAGAAGGAATTGTTTGTTAGCCCTTAGATGGTATAATTCTATATGTTGTGAAATGCTACTTATTTGGAGCCTATTCGCCTTTTTCTAGGAGCATGCCATTTCTGGGTTTTTTGAATGTTAAGTCTATTGCTACAGAGATCCGATTCGTGCTTATTTTGGTATGGAGTTTTTTCTTATATTTTATGTTTCTATTTTATTTTTTATGCATTCTTTTGTATTATACAAAATACATGAAACGAATAAGCAATACAATCAGCAGAACATTTGAAACAACAAGCAGTGTTTTAAAAAAAAAATCATGGTTGATTATTATCAAAAAACAACAAAACACATGAAAAAAACAAGCAATACAATCAATAAAACATTTCAAACAGCAAGCAATATTTTCAAAAACAAAATCAAGTTTGGTTATTATCCAAAACAACAAAACACATGATACAAAACACATGAAAAAAACAAGCAATACAATCAATGAAATATTTCAAACAACAAGCAATATTTTTAGAAAAAAAATAAGGGGGTGGTTCTTATCGTTGTTTCTTGCAGTGATGGAGTCTGCAGAGGTTTCCTATATGTATGTGCTTGCTCGATTGATCAAAGATTGCAATGTATGATTGATAGAATGATCGTGTTGGCTCCTATTAGGTCTATTAGGTATGATATATATTTCTTTAAATCTGAAAATGCCATAGTTTACATTGCTTCCATACGTTGTTATGAATAAATTTGAAATTAGAGCTCTTTATTGTATTTTCTATTTGGAATTAAACTCAATTTTTAATTTTTTCCATGTTTCAAAGCAAATACAGAGAAACATTTTGATCAAATAGTTTGAAACAAATATGCATACTATTGGGCATTTTTTGTATCATATTTTGGGTATACTCTCTAATATGCAAAACAAGTATATTGGGACCTTTGCTTTGTGATTATGTTGGAGACATGTAGAATTTTAAATTGTTTGTGATTATGAGAATGATATAATCTACCAAATGCAAGATTTTTGAGTATTTTAGATATTTTGGTGCATGATGCTCGAAAAGAAGTGGAGTTTGATTATGAAATTGTTGACATTAAAGCTAACCTTATAAAGCTATAGGGTTCACCAAAGGTCAATATTATCTATGTTGAAGTTTGCATATTTTTTTATGGCCTTGTGGAAGGGGCCATGCTATTAGTAAAGTAATGTTCTATTGTTCTAATCATGGTGTATAATGTATCTTAGCATACTGTATATGTGGATTAAATGTCTGGTGCATCAACTACTCTGTTTACATTACAAATTGATCATGGAATTGCATGGGAGGTATACATTTGGGATTGATATCATTGATTCCCGATAATGGATCAACTATAGAAGACTTTGGTTTCAAATCTTATTATTCTAGTACATTTATAAAATGTGCATGAACATTTCTCTATAATTTTCTTTGTTATTTTTTTTCCTTGTAACAGATGAGACTCTTTGATAATCAAATAATTGAATTTCTTTCTTGCAGTTTGCAAAAGAGTTGTTGGATCAAAACATGAATTTTGTAAACTAGACAGATGGTGGATTTTATGAATCAAGACGGGAATGGCTTACTAGAAGGCATTGTTTGTTAGGGTATGTGTAGAATCATCATGGAAAAAATAGGCCCTTAAGTGGTAATAAAATTCAGAAAAATCAGAGTTAGGCAACTTGACTTAAAAATTTGAATAAATTATCTATATTATTTCAAAAATATGTAAGAATAGAATCGGTAGCAAATTGAATGTAGTTTCTAAACTACTAGGTTTATTTTTAAAAAAAAATTATTATGTGAAAAATTGAAATTTCAATGCAGTAGCACTTAAATTTCAAGGAAAAAATAAGAAGTAGGTGTCTGTCTGACCACCCTAACCACAATTAAATGATAATATTTTTTATAAGATTTTAGATATAAGTAGAGGACTCATGTCCCGATGTGATGCATATTTTTTTGTAATTTTTTTCCATGTAAATAATTAATTATGAATTTTTTATTACAACTTTAAAAAAATATAAAAACTTGTATGTCTAACCACCTTAACTTGGTCAAAACTTCATGAAATTCAATATATATATATATTTTAATACTATAGTATGCAAAGCATAGAATGTGACACATGTTTCAGATTCAAAAAATATGATACCGTTTGAAAGCTATAGATGTTTTTCAATCAGCTTATCAATCAGGACTTTAGTCGTAATTCAAATAGAAAATGAATAATAATAATTTACTAAATTCAAAGTAAAGAATAATTTATACTGGTGGAAAGCTGAAAATCTCCTTTAAAAACCCTTTTCGTTTCATCAATTTTTGGTAAAAAAAAAGTCGTCAGCCACATACCCTACACATACCCATCATATTGCCACTTTTTGGCCCATCATAATCCTACACATACCTGTTAGCCATTAGATGGTATAATTCTCTATGTTGTGATATGCTACTTATTTGGAGCCTAGTCGCCTTTTTCTAAGAGCATGCCATTTTTGGGTTTCTTGAATCTTAAGTCTGTTGCTACAAAGGTCTGATTCATGCTTATTCTGGTATGGAATTTTTTCTTGTATTTTTTCTTTATGTTTTATTTTTTATGCATTCTTCTTATGATACAAAACACATGAAACAAACAAGCAATACAATCAACAAAACATTTCAAACAAGCAGTGTCTTTGAAAAAAAAAATCATGGTTGTTTATTATCAAAAAACCACAAAACACATGATATAACACACATGAAACAAACAAGCAATGCAATGAACAAAACATTTCAAACAACAAGCAATATTTTCAAAAAAAAAAAATCAGGTTCGGTTATTGTAAAAAATCACAAAACACATGGCACAAAATAGATGAAAAAAGCATGCAATACAATCAGCTAAACATTTCAAACTGCAAGCAATAATTTCAGCAAAAAAATCGGGGGGTGGTTGTTATGCCATTTCTTGCTGTGACGAAGTTTACGAAGGTTTTCTATATCTATGTGCTCACTCGATTGATCAAATATTGCAATGTATGATTGATAGAATGATTGTGTTGGCTCATATCAACTCTATCAGGTATGATATTTATTTATTGTAATTTGAAAATGCCATAGTTTACATTGATTCCATAAGTTGTTATGAATTAGTTTGAAAATAGAGCTCTTTATTGTATTTTCTGTTTGGATTAAACTTAATTTTTAATGTTTTCCATGTTTGAAAGCAGATACAGAGAAACCTTCTGATTGAATACTTGAAACATATATGCATGATATTGGGCATTTTTTGAATCATATTTTGGGTATAGCCTTTGATATGCAAAACAGGTATATTGCCCTTTGCTTTGTGATTATGTTGGAGATTGTATAATTTTAAATTGCTTGTGATTATGACAATGATATAATCTATTGTATGCAACTGTAATGCCCAAAAAAAAATTGCATGAAGGGAAAAAATGCAACTAACTTTTTTTTGAACTATCACGTAAAACCTTGGTTGTTGACATCTATGCACGCACATCGTCGCTAACTAGGTTCTTGAATGATGCTTGAACGAGTTGTATCATAACCGACTCGTCATCCAAGAGCGGGGTGAGCAGATAAAATTCATTTGGGAGTGTGTGGCCTTTCTCACACACCCCCCCCAATGAATATCAGGTTGGCACTTAACCTAGGTGGAGAAATAGCTAGGTTAAGATGAAAGATCGTAATCCATGTTTTAACTATTTTCATGAAACAATAATATTGGGTTTGAGTTGATTTAAACCTTATCAATTTAGTAATGCTCTTAATATTATCACCATTTATTATAACCACAATCACTTAATATACTTGATCTATTAATGACATTAACATAATTGTAATATGACAACATTAATATTATTGTCAATGTACCATGTTATCATTCATTTTACAAATATTTTATATTTAAATAAAATATAAATAATCCTCTTAGAAAATATAAAATCAAATTAATCTTAAAGTTAGAGTTTAATTCATCTTTAATACTTATCCTTTATATGAGAATTATAAATATAATAAAATTAATCCTAAAGATATAAATTGAATTACCTTTATTTAAATATTTAAAGTACCTTTATATAAGTGTAAGAACTTCTTTAAGGGGGGAAGTACACGTATTTAGATAAGACCTAACTAGCATATATATATATTTAATAATATATAAAATACACCGAGAGATATCCTTCTCGAGACACTTATTGCACTTTTATGTGAGAAATTGATTTAAAAAATAGGCGCCTCAAGAAGGATATCTCTCGGTGTATTTTATATATATTATTAACTATATATATGCTAGTAGTAGTCGCGACGCTACATGTAATATCTTAAATAAATTATTTTTAGATTTTTATATTTTATATTAAATTATTATAATAAATAATGTATTATAATATGATAGTATAATATTTGTAATTTAATTTTAAAAAATAATATATATAATTTAGTATTTAAATGTTAAGTTAAAGTATATAAATATATATTTAGTATATATATAATATTATAATAACAAAATATTATATCATCAATATTTAGTTAGGATTAGTAAAAAAATATTTAGTGAGGATTAAGGTTGGGGTTAAGGTTAAGAGATATAGTTAAGGTCAGGGTTATGTCGAGAGATATAGTTAGGGTTAGGGTTAGAGTTAATATATAGTTAGGATTGGGGTTAGGGTTAATATTCAAATGAGAGACAGGGTTTGCATGAAAATTAGGGTTAGGGTTATCATCAAGATTAGCTTAGGATTAGGGTTTGGGTTAGCATGAGGATTAGGGTTACAATTAGGTTTAGGGTTAATAGATATAGTTAGGGTTGGATTAATATTTGGGGTTAAAGTTATCAGGATTAGGGTTATAGTTATGCTTTGGATCAAGTTTAGGGTTAAGATTATGGTTAGGTTGTGGTTAAGAGATATAGTTAGGCTTAGGGTTCAGGTTAGGATTAGGGCTAGTGATACAATTAGGGTTAGGGTTAGGGTTAAGAGATATAATTAGGGTTAGAAATATGATTAACATTATGATGAGGGTCAGGGTTTGCATCAAAATAAGGGTTAGGGTTAGCATTAGGATTAGGGTTACATTTAGGTTTGCAATCAAGTTTAGGGTTAATAGATATAGTTAGGGTTGGGGTAATAATTGGGGTTAAGGTTATTAGGATTAGGGTTATAGTTATGTTCTCGATCAAGTTTAGGGTTAGGATTATGGTTAGGTTGGGGTTAATAGATATAGTTAGGTCTAGGGTTTAGGTTAGGATTAGGGCTAGAGATATAGTTAAGCTTATGGTTAGGGTTAAGAGATATAGTTAGGGTTAGAAATATGGTTAACATTAGGATGAGGGTTAGGGTTTGCATCAAAATTAGTGTTAGGGTTAGCATGAAGAATAGTTTAGGATGAGGGTTAGGATAAGCATAGGATTAGGGTTACATTTAGGTTTAGTTTCAAGTTTAGGGTTAAGAGATATAGTTAGGGTTAGGGTAATAGTTGGGGTTAAGGTTATCAGGATTAGGGTTAGGGTTAGGGTTAAGATATATCCTTCTTGAGGCGCCTATGCACTTTTATGTAAAATATATATTAAAAAATAGGCGCCTCGAGAGGTATATATCTCGGTGTTTTTAAAATATATTATTAAAGGGTATGTGCAGGATTATCATGGAAAAAACAGGCCCTTAAGTGGAAATGAAAATTCAGAAAAATCAGAGTTAGGCAACTTGACATAAAAATTTGAATAAGTTATCTATATTATTTCAAAAATGTGTAACAATAGAATCTTTATGGAAAATTGAATGTAGTTTCAAACTTGGCCA
>VDFB02271358.1:545414064-545448541 GCA_007258455.2 Sequoia sempervirens | reverse complement strand
GGGAGTCTAGCCATATTAATTTTTTGAAAAAGGTGAATTTATGTTATATAAAAAAATTGATGGTTACAAATGGACCACCAAATTTACTAAGGCATGGGAAATTTGACAAAGAAGAAAATCAGATGGTGTAGGGTTAATCATATGAGTATCTAGTTGTTACTTATGCAATGTGAAATAATGCTTTGAGTTTGAAAGATGTGCAATGCAATGTAATTAGCAATATGAATATAAACTACATAATATTTAACCAATCTTGTTATGCTATTGTACATTGATATTTAACCATTGCTTCAAAGAGTTTAATCATGCACATGAGGAGGAAACTAAATTTTGATTATCAACTTCTATATATATCAAATTATCCAATAATCAAGTGTATGTCCATATACAAAAATGGCATCAACGCCAACTCAAACAAAGTTTTACAATATGTGGCATATGCCATCTCGGTATCTATTCAAAATTTAAATGCCAAAATGTCTATCTCATCCTAAACTACTGGTGGATCATCAAAATGGAGCCTCTTTGAAGCACTTGTTGGATCTGAAGGTAGCTGCACAAGAAAAAGTCAAACCACAATTGAGATTAGTTATACTATATAATTTAAAATTGAATAATTAACATAAAATCAATACACATTGAATTATAATTGAACTCTAAAATTGAAGTCTTGATTACCCGAAATATACATCTCTTTGAAGGGTCGGGAGTCCTAGAATATACCCTCTCAAAGAACTAACCAAACCAACTTTTGTAACGCCAATCTATATATGTGAACAAAAACATGAAATTGATCCAAGTTAGCATAGAATTGTCAGTAATAAGAATATATTTACCAAGCACAAAATAAAATGAACACATACCTCTTTAGGTTGATCTTTTTCTGTATCTCCTTTAGGTGTCTCAACACCTCCTCCTTGAGGTGTTTCAACACGTCCTCCTTTAGGCATTCGAATACCTACTCCTTTGGGTGTTGTGGCACTTATCAACAATGATGTATAGCTAACAACTGCTGCACATAAAATGACAAGTACATATGAAACTCTGAATCATGTCCAATGTATGCATAATCAATAAAAGATCTTATAAATTTTAATTCAATCAAATTTGAGTTCAATTACCTTTCCCTTATCCAACACTGTGCCTCCATAGTTTGGAGAGCGTCACACCTCGCTCGCACTAGGTGTTTGCTACAAGTAGAGAGTAAGATAAACATATAAGTTAATATATAATTTCATTATTGACAATTCAAATGACAAGCAAATATACAGTAAAAAAATGTAAATGAGTGAGTGAGAAAATACATACTGTGTGCATGTCGAGGCCAAATGAAATGGCCCTAAGGGTGCTATCTGTCACTTGTGTGAGCTCCTCCTCAGACATTAACTGTTTAATAGACCATGTAAATAAATATTAGTACTTGATACTATCTCTTATTAATATTCATTTAAAAAATGCAAGAGTGTAGTTACACCTTAAATGTTACCGGTATAACTACTCCAATGTCCACCTCTCTAGCGGGGAGAGGACTGCGTAGGAATTGGTAGCTCCTCCCACGCATGTGATCTATATATAATATCCACATCACGGATGTCATAATCGAAGTGTCTAATGGATGCTTAGAGGTACAATAGGACCCAAAACATATTTCTTGTAGTATTGCAAATATGTGGCACATAAATATGTGGACCCAAGGAGGATGATGCAACAGCACTGCATCCATCACCAAGATCACCAAACTGTGGCTGAGCTAGTGAAGAAGCATGGGAAACCAAAAGACCACTAAAAGAGTGAATGGCACGGATAGTTTGTGTATTTGCATCCTCAAAGTAATATCACGAGATGTTGTACTAGAATTGGTGGAGGAAAGGGGAGAGACGAGAACATGTAGGCATAGCTTCTCTAGCTGCCTGGCCTATCACGAGGGCATACCTCTGCTTATACAGAGGTTTAATGAAATTGACATGATGCCCTAACAAAACTTCGTATATAATTTTTTAATAAAAGTAAAAGGTACATCAAAGGTTATTGTTGGGTGGTTTTATCCAAAACATACACCAAGCGATCCCAAAGTTATCTACTATGCCCCTATGTGTGCACCATTTTATAGAAAGTTTTGGCTTGTTAACATTAACTGGCAAACCATTGCTAGGGTTAATAAATAAAGAGGCTATTTGGGCTTTTGTTATTTGGAGATCTTTCAAATCATCATAAGACATTCCACATGCATAATATTGCCTCATGGTTTCTCGCCACGAATGAAATGCATTATGTTGGGTGGAGAGGGTTTCTACATTTGTAATTATTCCTATCAATGTGGTTGACATATGGGATAATCGAGGGATTTTCCTATAAACATCACAAATGCCCCTCAATTGCTCCAATTTTTCATGAATTAACTATTCAATTGATGGCTGTGGAGGTGGTGGAGCATTTGGTATTTCTGCATTTTGATTCTCAGCTGGTGGATTTTCATTCTCAGCAGCCATAATGCCTGATTAAAGTTAAAAAATAATTAATCTAAAATTAAGACAATATAAATGAAACACTATTTTTAAATAAAAATCCATTAAAAACATTCATTTTATTATCAAAATCTATTTTGAACTCAATTGTTTCATAAAAATTCAATCAAAAACCCTATTTTGAAAAAAAATCCACAAAAAACATTCATTTTTTTATCAAATTCCATTCTCAATTCAATTTTTTCATAAAAATTCAATCAAAAACCCTATTGTGAAAAAAAATCCACAAAAAACATTCATTTTTTTATCAAAATCTATTCTAAACTCAATTTTTTCACAAAAACTCAATCAAAAACCCTATTTTTTTAAAAAATCAACAAAAACCATATGAAATTATTCAAATCTAAATCAAAATTGAATCAAATCAAATGAAAATAAAAAAAAAAACCTTTCCAAATCGAATTTAGCCTATATCGGATATCCGTTACGCAAAGAATGGATGCACTGTGCGCCCGCGGGTTCTTCTCAGCCGAATGACTTCAAAAAAGTGACATAAGTTTTTAATATATACTTTTTACAAATCGGATATCCGATTTGTAAAAGTAGCTTTGGTGTTTGGTATGGTGACACCCAAGCCTCAAAAAGTCAACATGTTCTTTTCACATTTTTTCGGTTGATGAAAGACATGTTTTTTTCCTCATTGCCACTTTTTGGCCCACCATTAACCTACACATACCCTAAATATATATATGCTAGTAGCATTCGTAGCGCAACATGTAAAACATTAAATAAATTAGGGTTAGGGTTAGGAATAGTGTTACGGTCAGGGTTAGGAATAGGGTTAGGGTCACGAATAGGTTTAGGTTTAGGGTTAGGGTTAGTGATAGGGTTAGGGATAAGATTAGGATTAGGGTTAGAGATGGTTAGAGATAGGGTTAGGTTTAGAGTTAGGTATAAGGTTAGTGATAGGTTTAGGGTTAGGGATAGGCTTAGGTTAGGTTTAGGGTTAGGTTTAGGGTTAAGGTTACAATTATGGTCAGGTATAGAATTAGAGTTAGGGTTGGAGTTTGGTTTAGTTTGAAATTGGCATTAGGGTTATGGTTAGGTAAGAATTAGAGGTAGGGTTGGTATTAGGGTTAGAGTTAGGGTTAAGATTAGAGTTAGGGTTAGAGATAAAGTTAGGGTTAGGGTTAGGATTAGGAAAAGGGTAAGAATTAGAGATGGGGTTCAAGTTAGGGTTAGGGTTAAGTTTAGGGTTAGTATTAGGGCTAATATTAGGGATAGGGTTAGGTTAGGGTTAGGGCTAGAGTTACAATCAATGTTAGAGGTACATATAGGTTTAGGTTTAGGATAAAAATTAGGGTTAGGGTTGGGGTTACAATTAGAATTCGGGTTAGGGTTGGGGTTACAGTTATAAATCAATTTGAATTTAAAATATATTAATTCTAATATGTAAAATTCATAATAAAACTAAACTAAATTCTAATTTTTAAAATTCATTCTAAAATTAAACTAAAATTTGATATATAACTTAGATTTCATTCTAAAATTATTAAACTAAATTCAACTAAATTCATTCTAAAATTTAGTTATATATCAATTAAAATTTAAAATCTGAAACTAAACTAAATTCTAATTTCTAAAATTCATAAAATATTTACTATCTAGTAATTAAATTAATAATTAATTAAACTATAGTGATTAAATAATAAAAATGAATTAGATAAAATTAAATATTTATTTTAAAATAAACATATAATTACTAATTTTAGAATAAATCAAAGACCAAATCTTGAACTAAAATCATATATCATAATGGCAGTCCAGTTCTAAATAATAATATTAGATAAATTATTTAAAATCTAACCCTAGTTGAAACCCTAGACACTAAGACTAATTGAACCCTAGACACTAACACTAACCCTAACCCTAACCTAACCTTAACCCTAATTGAACTCTAATTGAACCTTAACTCTAACTAAACCCTAATTCTAATTGATCTGTAACCCTGACCCTATCCCTAATTCAATCATAATCATAATAGATCCTTAATCCTAACCATATCCCTAATTAAATCCTAATCATAATCGCAGTCCAATTCTAAATAATAATATTAGATAAATTATTTAATTTATATGGCAGTCTAATTCTAAATAATAAGGAGTGGGGAATTTTTTTGAAAGGGATGGCATTTCTGAGCTCTGTTGGCCGAGCTAGGGCATTCGTGCCCTAGCTCGCTGTCTGCGTTTACTTGCTAGTGTGAAGTGGGGGGATCTTTCTACGTTCAGGGTGTTGTTGGTGTTGCATTTTCCTTCCTTCGTTGCTGGATCTCCTTGGCGTGTGGTGGTGGATGTTTGGATTGTGCTGGTAGGTTTGGGCCTTCTTTTGTTTTGTGTGAGGTGGTGACGAGGTGTACCTTGGTGTGCTGCAGTTGGGGAAGGATCTGTCAGCCTACAGGGCCCACGTGGGGCTGAGTTAGCTAGGTGTGGTGTGGGTGTTTGGTGCGTGAAGCTGTGATTCTCCTTGGGTTGTGCGTTGCCTTGATTGGGGGTAGGGCTTTTCTTTTTGAAGCTAAAATTTTTGAGTTGTGGTGGGTTGTGGGTGGAGCCGGAGGGGTATTGTGTTAATCCTCGTGTGGGCAGTTTCCTTTGTTCCCTCAATCTGGGGGCTTGCATGTCCGTTTAGGGTCTTGCTCTGGGTTCATGTCTCGAGGGGAATCATCTGGGGCTAACCCCATGATGGATTTCTGATCAGCCTTTGGATTGAAACCTCCGTCTCAGAATATGAAGGTTTTCGATAATAATTTGTTTGCGCTGAATCAAGAGTTGAATGGTTCTGGATCGGCTGGAGGATCTAAGATTACAAAGATTAATGGATTCCTAGAAAGATGTAAAGAGAGACCAAAATTGGTTATCCCGATGGAGATGCTAGCGGATGATATTGAATATTATTCGAAACACTCTTTTTATTGCAAGTTTATGGGTTTAAGAGTCTCGTTGCAATTTTTGGAATCTTGGGCTCAGAGTACCTGGTTGCCAGAAGGAGAGATGGAGATTAGGCTCCCGGCAAATAACTAATTTATGGTTTCCTTTGACTACATGGTTGATCATAATAGGATTTTCGAGGGGGGTCCCTATTTCTATAACCAAGTGGGTTTGTTTTTGAAGTCGTGGCATGCGGGCTTCAATCTGACAGAAGAGCTCCCAAATAGGGTTCCTGTTTGGGTTTGGCTGTCGTGGTTTTCGGTCAAATGTTGGCGAGAGGATGTTCTTCATTTGGTGGCTTCAATGCTTGGTAAACTAGTTGGGTCTTCCTAGCAGACACAGTTTAAAAAGGTAATGACTTTTTCCCATATCTGTGTTGAAATTGATTTAAGCATTCCATTGCTAGACTCCGTGGAAGTGAGTGCAGGATCATATACATGGGTGCAACAATTAGACTATGAAACTCTTCCATTTCGGTGCTGACTTGTCATGAATATGGACACTTGCAGCGTAGGTTCCCTAGGGCTAAGCCGATGGTGACCCATTCGGCCCATACTCCTCGCAATCCACCTAGGGTTGATAAGGGGAAAGGGCCTATTCTAGGTGATGGTACTAGAGATGATGGATATATCCCTATCAAAGCTTGTAATAGGAATTAGGGGCAGAAGAGGACTCTTGGGGAGAGGCAGGATGATGATACTTTTAACAGGTTTGAGGTGTTGGATGATCTCATCCAACAGGAAGTGAATCCGGGTTTGATGAACTTGGATCAGGGAATTTTGGATTCAGGTAAGGATGGGCCTCCTTCGGAGGCTATACAGGTTGTGTAGGATATAGGTGTTGGGAAGATGGACACGGATTAGCAGTTGATTGTCTAGGTTGGACCAGATCCTATTATTGGAGTTTTGATGATTAGGGGAGAGGGTTCTCCTTTTCCCTTAAAGAATGGTGCAGAAGTTGGAAAGAGCTCTTTGTCATCTTCTCGCATGGGTATTCAACAAAAGGAACCAAAGAAAGGGGTTGGTGAGAAGAATCCCAAGCTGGGTAGGAAAAAGGATATGGAGAAGATTAAATCAACTAGGGAAACTCTGGTGGAGTCAGGGGCAGTCAAGACCCTAGATTCACATTTCTTGTGTACCCAAAAATGATAGTTCTATCATGGAATGTTAGGGGCTTGAACAACGGCCCTCGACAGAAAGTTGTTCATGATTTGGTTAGGAATCAATCTCCAGATGTTCTTTTTCTTCAGGAAACTAAATTATTTGTGGAGAGTATGGAGAGTTTTAGTGTGTTGGAGCTCACGGTGCATTCGGGGGGGTGGCTTGCTTATGGAACCCCTAGAGGATCTGCCCTCTCTGGTGGATGTCTTCTAGATCTTCTATTTCCTTGGTGGCCTCATGCTTTGTGACTGGAGAATGTATTCTCCTCTCTAATGTGTATGCGCCAGTTGATTATTAGGGTAAGCAACTTCTATGGTCCCATCTTCGATTTATTCGCAGCCTGGCTCCTTACCACCCATGGGTTATGGCTGGGGATTTCAACGCTATCGTGGAGTTTTCTGAGAAAAGGGGTGGAATTGCTAGGTTGGAGCCTTTTGCACTGCTTCTCATAGATAACATTTTTGATCTAAATCTTATTGATGTTCAGCCCAGTAATGGTCATTTTACTTGGAATAATAGGAGAATTGGTGAGGACTATGTTGCTGAGAGGCTGGATCGGTTCTTGGTCTCCTTTTATTGGGTTGGTGACTTGTGGTCAACTTCTTCTAAAATTTTGGATTGGAGGGGTTCAGACCACTAGCCTATCAAGCTTAGGATCATCTCTACTCGGGCGCCTCGTTCTCCTTCCTTCAAATTCCAACTTGTGTGGTTACGGGATTCTACTCTTTTTGACCATGTGGGTGTGTGGTGGAGGATAGGTAGACCTACTTTTGGAACTGCAATGTATACCTTTGCCAAGCTTCTTCAGTTTGTCAAGTATCAGGTTAAAAGGTGGAATCGACGAAGTTTTGGTAATATTTTTCATGATAAGGCCACTGCTTAGGAAGAGTTAAATAATATTACGAGGTTGATTCGGGAGAATGGGGTTTCTGAAGATCTTTTGAAAGAAGAGGCTAGGACTTTGAAGGTGGTGGAGGAATGTGAATTATGAGAAGAGGTTTATTGGAAGCAAAAGGCGCGGGTTGAATGGTTGTGGGAAGGGGACAAAAATACTGCCTTTTTCTTTAATTCTGTGAAGGCGAGGAGGCATGGTAATTCCATCTCTGTGCTGGTTAATGATAGGGGGGATCGTGTTGTCTCATTTCAGGAAATCATAGCCGAGGCATCACAGTATTTTGCTGCTTTATTCAAAGAGGATTCACAAGGGCGTTCTGTCAAGGAGGAACATGTTCTTTCTTGTATCCCTTAGTTGGTTTCTAGGGAGGCGAATGAGAATCTGATGAGGGAGATTTCTCTAGAGGAGTTGGAGGAGATTGTGTTTCAGATTAAGAGAGGAAAATCTCCTAGTCCTGATGGTTTCCCAATAGAGTTCTTTCAAGAATTCTGAGATATCATTAAGCTGGATCTTCTGGCAGTTGTTTAGGAGTCCCGGAGGAACAATCAGATGTTGCGTGCTCTTAATTCCACTTTCATTGCTCTCATTCCCAAGTGTGAAGGGGTGGTTAGGTTAACTTAGTTTAGGCCTATCTCCCTTTGCAATGTGGCATATAAAATTATTTCAAAGTTAATGGCTGAGCGATTGAAGAAGTGGCTTAAAGTGTTGATTTCAAAGGAACAAAGTGGTTTTGTTGCGGGTCGACAAATTTTGGACGGGGTTGTTATTGCTACTGAGACCATCCACTCCATGGCCAGTTCCCATGAGAAGACAATGTTCATTAAGCTAGATATGGCTAAGGCCTATGACTGGGTTCGATGGTCCTTCCTGCGGAAGATCCTTATTGCTTTTGGATTTTGTGAAGAATGGATCAAATGGGTCATGAGTTGTGTTGCTTCAGTTTCCTTCTCGGTACTGATAAATGGTGATCATTCTAAATTTTTTGGAGCTTCTAGGGGTCTTCGCCAAGGGGACCCTCTCTCCCCATACCTGTTTCTTCTTTTTACTGAAGGTCTTAGGCGTTTGTTGAAAAGAAATGTTGGGCTAGGCACCATTCAGGGTTGGCATTGGGGTGGAGATTTGCCTTTGTAGTCTCATTTGCAGTTTGTTGATGATATTGCCCTGATGGGGATGGCTACTGTCAGGGAAGCTACTTTTTTGAAGCAGTTGCTAGATGTTTACCTTGTGGCTTTAGGGCAATTGATTAATGAGGATAAGCCTTCCATCTTCTTCTTCAATACACCCACCCCCATTCAGAGAAGAATTGCTAATATTTTGAGATTTCAGATAGGGGTTCTCCCTTTTACGTATTTGGGCATTCCAATTTATGCTGGTCATCTTCCCAAGGGTTCTTGGAAGAATATTATTGATAAATTCTAGGTGAAAGTAAATCATTGGACACATAGATCGTTGTCTTTTGCTGGGCAGGTTCAACTTCTTAAATCAATTGTGCAAGCACTCCCTACTTACAGATGTATGCTTCAAGTGGCTCTAGTGGGGTTTCTTAAGGAACTGGATTCTCTCGAAAGACAATTTTTATGGGCTGGATGCTTGTCGTCCTCCAAGTGGAGCCTGTTCAAGTGGGAAGATGTGTGTAGTCCAAAGCAATATGGTGGTTTGGATCTTCGACAATCAACTTTGTTCGGAGTGGCTATGGCTGCTAAGCTTTTCTGGAGATGGTGTGGGGAGCAGGATCAACTATGGGCCAGGATATTATCTTATAAGTATTTCTCTAGCGTCCCTCAGCATGATCTCCTTAGGTACCCTCTTGAGGGGAAGGGTTCGATGATTTGGAGCACTCTGTAGAAGGGAGCGAAGCTCATCAAGGAAGGTTTATTTTGGATCTGCAGATGGGGTTCAAAAGCTCTTTTTTGGTCAGACTCTTGGGATGGTTTCCCTCCGCTTATCTCTCAGTTTCCTCACCTACTTCCATTGTGCTAGAGATTTCTTGCGGCTGGTTGGTCTAGGGTGAGTGACTTCAAGTCCTCTTTTTATGGTTAGTTGGAAGAATCCCACTTAGTGGCCGGATATGGGTGAGGAGGAAGGCAGAGTTGAGCTTAACATGATCCTTTGTAGTAGGTGTTGTAGCTCTCTACTCGAAGAGGATATTCTTGCTTGGGCTCACAATCCTAAGGGGATCCACTCTATTGCTTGTGGTTATCAGGTGTTATTGGCTCAAAAGTTGGTTAGGGTGGAGGTTCATTGGTGGAAGAGGGTGTGGAGTAAGCTATCGTGGCAAAAATGTAATTGCTTTGTATGGACTTTAGCGTGGAATAGGTGTATGACCTGGGATAACATTCGTAAGCATGGTTTCCAGGGACCTTCGGTTTGTGTTCTCTGTGGGAATGAGGAAGAGGATTCCTCACACTTGTTCTTTCGATGTTCCTTTGTTGTACAACTTTGTCATTTGTGGTGGGAGGTTTGGAAGCAACCTTGTGTCCATGCTTCCTCTTTGGTGGAGTTCTGGGATAGTATGGGAAGACCCCCATCGTTGGCTTCCTTTTTGCAAGATGTTTGGTATGTTGGCCCTACTTTTCTTCTTTGGCAGATCTGGCTGGAGCGGAACTACAGGATATTCCACGATGTGAATTTGGTAGGGCAATAGGTGTGGATGTGTATATTAGGTATGATACAAGAGTCGGTTGTGGCTAAGAGTGAAGTGTTTTTCCCCCTTGGGAAAGGGGATGCTAAGGTGGTGGATAGATTGGGACTTCATGGGATACATTCCTCTTCTGGTGGTTCTAGGAGATGCACGCATGGGAACAAGAGAGTGCAAAGGATGGGTAGGTGGCTTCCTCCTCCGGTTGGGGTCTTGAAGATCAATACTAATGGCTCTTCTAGAGATAATCTTGGGCCTGCTAGGATTGGTGGGGTTGGTAGGGATTCAGGGGGTTCAGTGATTTTTATTTTCTCTATTCATGAGGGGGAGAAGACTGTGAATCTCATGGAGGGCTTGGAAATTCTTTATGCTGTGGAGCGGGCCCTAGCTTTGGGATGGAAAAAGGTTATTTGTGGAGCTGATTCATAGATCTTGATTAATCTATTGAATAAAAGAAATATGACTGATATTAATTGGTAGTTAGCTTCGGTTATGCAACAGATTCTTTAGGTTAGTTCTAGGATGGAGGTGATTTCATTTGTTCATATCCCGAGGGAGTGGAATCGGGTAGCTGACTGTTTGGCTAAATGGTCTTCTGAGCATGGTAATGGCTGGAGGATCAAGGATTGGATGCAAGTTTCCCTTGAGTTACGTCAGGATTTGGATAGATTCCTTGAAGAGGATAGAAGGATATAGGAAGATAGTTGATTTTGTTCCTTTTTTTGTTTTGTTGCTTCTTTTGGTTTCTGGGGCTTGCTCCCTTTGTTTTGGCTGTAATGCTCTCTTTTGATATTCAATAAAGTTTTTACCCCTTTTTAAAAAAAATAAAAATAAAAATAAATAAATAAAATTCTAAATAATAATAATAATTATTAGATAAATTATTTAATCCTAATTCAACTCTAATTGAACCTTAACTCTAACTGAACCCTAATTCTAATTGATCCCTAACCCTAACCCTAACCCTAATTCAATCATAATCGCAGTCCAATTCTAAATAATAATAATGATTTAATAGATAAATTATTTAATCCTAATTGAACTCTAATTGATCCTTAGCTCTAGCTGAACCCTAATCCTAATTGATCCCTAACCCTAACCCTATCCCTAATTCAATCATAATCCTAATAGATCCTTAATCCTAACCCTATCCCTAATTAAATCCTAATCATAATCACAGTTCAATTCTAAATAATAATATTAGATAAATTATTTAAAATCTAACCCTAGTTGAAACGTTACCCTAACCTAACATTAAATCTAACCCTAATTATTCCTAATCCTAATTGAACCCTAATGCTAACCCTAGTTGAGTCCTAACCCTATTCCCAATCCTAACCCTAACCTTTACCCCAAGCTTTAACCTATATCCCTAACCCTAATTGAACCCTAGACACTAACACTAACCCTAACCCTAACCTAACCTTAACCTTAATTGAACTCTAATTGAACCTTAACTCTAACTGAACCCTAATCTTAATTGATCCCTAACCCTAACCCTATCCCTAATTCAATCATAATCCTAATAGATCATTAATCCTAACCCTAACCCTAATTAAATCCTAATCATAATTGCAGTCCAATTCTAAATAATAATATTAGATTTATCATAATAGAATTAGAATTAGGGTTAGGTTTCACATCAAGGTTACAATTAGGATTACAATTAGGGTTATATTAGATATAAAATTAGGGTTAGGGTTATAGTTTGGATGAGGTTTTTCTTTATGGTTAGAGATAGAATTGGAATTAGGGTTAGGTTTCACATTAAGGTTACAATTAGGATTAAGGTTAGGGTTAAATTTAGATATAGAATTAGGGTTAGGGTTATATTAGATATAGAATTAGGGTTAGGGTTATATTTAGATATAGAATTAGTGTTAGGGTTAGGGTTATAACTCTAATTCCAACCCTGGCCTTGATTATAGTCTTAACCCTTATCCTACTTCTAATGCTAAGAATAATTCTAACCCTATTCATAATCCTTTAATTCTAATGACAACTTAAATTCTAATTGTAACCCTAATAAAACCCTAACCCTAACTCTAAATGAACTCTAACTCTAACCTACCTTTAACCCTAACTATAATCGAATCATAATCCTAACCTTAGTTGAATATAAACCCTAATTGTAACCCTAATTAAATCTTAATTGAACTTTAACTCTTACCTTAATTGTAACCTTAACTGTAATCCTAGTTGAATTCTAACCCCAACCCTAACCCTAACCCCAAACTTTATCTTAGAACCCTAACCCTAATTAAACATAAATTGAACCCTAACCCTAACCTAATTGAATCTTAACCCTAATTACACCCTACCCCTAACATTAATTAATCCTCAACCTTAACCCTAATCCTAATCCTAACCCTAATCTTAACCTTATGCCAACCCTAACTCTAATCTTAACTTGCAACTCCTAACGCTAACCCTAACCCTAATATAAATCCAACCTAATTAAAAAAAACCTAACCTTAAAATTTATCTAAGAACCCTAACCCTATTGAAATTCAACTCTAATTGAACTTGATCCCTAACCGTAACTCTAACCTATTGAAGTTCAACCCTAATTGAAACCAAACCATAACCCAAACCCTAATTGAACCTAGACCCTAATGTTGACCCCAAGCTTTATTTTAGAACCCTAACCCTAACTATAATCCTAATTATAATTGTAACCCTAACCCTAATTTCAACTTTACTCATAATTTTAATTCTAACACTAACCTAATTGTAGTAACAACCTTAATTCTAACTATATTACTAATTGAACCCTAACCCTAACCCTAATTAAAATCTAGCCCTAGTTGAAACCTTACCCTAACCTAACATTAAATCTAACCCTAATTATTCCTAATCCTAATTGAACACTAATGCTAATCCTATTTGAGTCCTAACCCTAACCCTAACCTTTACCCCAAGCTTTAACCTATATCCCTAACCCTAATTAAACCCTAGACACTAACACTAACCGTAACCCTAACCTAACCTTAACCCTAATTGAACTCAATTGAACCTTAAGTATAACTGAACCCTAATCCTAATTGATCCCTAACCCTAACCCTATCCCTATCCCTAATTCAATCATAATCCTAATAGATCCTTAATCCTAACCCTATCCCTAATTAAATCCTAATCATAATTGCAGTCCAATTCTAAATAATAATATTCGATAAATTATTTAATTTATATGACAAATAAGCTAGTTTTAAATATATTAGTTTAAAAACTTATTTCCATATGTAGTAATAAATTTATTATGTTTTCTTTGTATTTAATTTTATAATTTGAAATTGATTTTAAATGTGCACTTATTATGAAAAGCCTTTATATATTAGATTGAAGTTATCTTTTCGTTATGCATAATGAAATCTTTAGTAAAGCCTTAAATTTATAATATGTTTTAAAGCATTGAATGTGTTTTTATGTTTTAAATATATTAATTTAAAAACATATTTTTATGTGTAATAGTGAATTTAGGATATTTTTTAATTTTTATATGTTCTAATTATAAATACATTAATTTAGATTTTTCTTTTTTAAAGATTCTCAATGTTTTTTAATTTTAAGTATATTAATATAGAAACTTACTTTTATATGCAATAGTAAATTTAGGAAAATTCTTCCACACTAAATTTTCTAAGTTTTAGAAACTTCTTTTTAGGTTATTTATTCAAAAATATTAATTTTTATGTATATTAATTTATAAATTTTTTATAAGAAATAGTAAATTTATAGTATTTCTCTTATAGTTTATTTTTTAAATTTTAGAAACTTCTTTTTATGTTTAATAATTTAACATATTTTTTTTTATACTTTATCTATTTTAACATTTTTTAATACTTTATCATTATTATAATATAATTTCATATAAAAGACTAAGTAAGATTGTTAAGCTAAATAAACCCTATACGTAAGATTTCAGGTAGTCATTAATTTATACATCATTTTTTTCTACCCAAACATCATTTGTACAATTTAATTAAAAGTGAGTACTATAACTAAATATTAAAAGACAATGTTAATAAAATAGGAAACTTTACTTATAGTTATGACTATCTTGAAATCTTTATGTTGTAAGTAGATGTAGATTCTATTTTATCAATATAATTAAAAAAAAAACACAAAAAAAAAAACCAAGATTAACCAAACATGTAATATAATTTAGATGGTTCTCAAATTTGATGTTCTTTTATTTACTATTGAAACTTAACTGCACAAAGATGAATAAAATGATTTGTATAAGAAGCATGCCTCAGGAAATTAAATTTATTGCTAGTTATAAAATAGAGAAGTGGAAAAATGTGAACAAGTAATTATTCTCTTAAATATTTCTTAATTTTATAACCTGTGTATTCTCAAATGCATGCCCGAGGGAAATTAAATTTATTGCTAGTTATAAAACAGTTCTAAAATTTTTACACTTCCTATTAAAATTTAAATAATTCTTCTACAAAATTACTTTTTTATTCATTTGATTTTTACGCGGAGAGGCATTCTACAGCCACAGCAAAGGGTGGAAAAAACCTGTGTAAAGAAAAACAATTCAGGTTTAAAATGACGTACGTGCAGCTGCCAGTGAGAAGAAGAGGAAGAGGCACGAAGGTAATCGTCAGGCCAACATTAATGCAGACACCAAATGAAGAATGCCAACAGACACACGACCTCCACTCAGTAACGGATATGTCGGACCAAAGGAACATGGATTAATAAGCAATAACGGATATGTCAGACCAACTATAGCAAAGCCAACAGCACAACCAACTATTTGCCATGCAATTGTAACGGATGCCACTACAGATCAAGAATGTGCGAGTCAATATTTCTGTGCAAAATTTGTGAATTTCGTATAAGGCTTCTTGGTTGGCCTTTCTAATGCACAGTCGACTGATGCCACTTGATAGTATTCTTTTATCCTTTGTGTGTAAAGGTTAGCTTTGATCGCCACTAAAATAATGTTCTTGCTTTATGCGAAAAAGATGAATTTCTTGTTTCAGATTAGTGAATGAAGCCCTTGCAGTTTCAAAACAAACATTTGGATAAATAGAATTGAAAGTCTTTTCTACTGTTTCTCTTATACTCTTGGCCGATTTTGTATCTATGGCTACACTGTTACTCCTCTATCAGAATTGTTTGGCAAGTTTTTTTTCAATGTTCTATAATCCAACGTTTTTAAGTGGTCACTAAACTATCACTATATGCAATGATTCTATACTTCTTTGTATGTTGTGAACCAGTAGAGAAAATCGGTTATTAAATAGCATCAAATTTAATCCTTCTACTTTATTTCCTACTATGATACCATGATCTTTTCTCTGTATTCGTTTTTCTAATCAGCATGCAAATTGTTTACCTATATTGGGTTCTTGAATACATGTATTGTTTAACCTATATTGTTTTTGATCAACAGGCATTCTTGTTGTAGGATTTTGAATTTGAAATCAATTTATTCTGTAATGAACTCTATTATTAGTCATCAGAGAGATGGAGAGTGAGGATTGGTGCCTCAAGGGGCTGGCACTATATCTTGGAGAAACTAACAACCCTTGCAACGTATTTTTCTGATTCTGTAATCATGACATTTCGACAAGCCAGTATGCTTTGTCTATGCTTCCACATTTTGCATGCATTTCTCTGGCTTCAACAAATATTAACATGTCGATGTCGATAGTTTTTAGTGGGTCATTATTTTTATCAACGTTTTTAGCATCTAATGAATCTTTTTTTTCTTTCTCATTGTAAAACAGAGGAATGAAGAGCGCATATCTGATGGCCTCCTCCTCCTTTTTCTTCTACTTTAATCTGCAATATAATATTGTGATGCACGACAATATAGATATTAGCATGTGCATGGTAAAATAAAATAAATAGTGATAAACTTAAACCAGAATAACTACAGACTTAGACAAGAAGGATACATGCATATAAATTAAAATAAATACAATTGATTTCTGTTGAGAAGTGGTATATCAGAGTCCTTGGCGCTTTCGTTCATTGTTCACCAGTTTATTTGGATACTTATCATGGCTGAATGCTTATTGAAGCACCTGCCTCGGTACTATGTAAAATCTATGTTTTCAAGTGGCACTGTGTATTCGAGAGAATGCATGAACAGATATTTATTAATAATTTTCTCATTATTTCTTGTGTACAATGGAATCATGTTTTGCACGCTCCGTATTCCTTCCAATCTTCCCATTTACCGATCAATCTTTCCACCGACCTATAAATTTATATTGAAATTTTGACCGCCCTATATTCATCATGTATTAGGGTTAAAACTCAGTCTTATATGATTAATTTTTGTCTCACTAAGACATTTGCACCTGAAAGCCCCCCATAATGTTATTTAATATTCTTGAAAAAGGAAAAACTATTAATATGTAATTAAAAAGTAAAAAATATCATAGGAGAGAGGGTTGGATAGTGGTGTAGGATCTTATAATTAGTATAGAAATTGAGAAAGATTTGATGAATAAAAGTAATTATTAGAAATATATATATATATTTTTAAATATCTTAAATATATATTTATGAAAAGAGGAGATATTCATATTACTTGCACTTACTCTTCTATGGATCTACTCAAAAATTGATTAATTTTGCAAAAAAAAATTATCTTGGTCTTACAAAGTTAGATTTGGTTTTATATTTCACAAAAATAGACAATCTTAATTACTTTTGAAAATAATCATCAAAGTCAAATATTTTTTTATAATAATTAAAATTATTTTAAGTTATCATGGTCATGGAATTATTAAAATTTATTATCAATTAATATCAAAATGAAAGACATTTGAACTAACAAAAAATCAAAATCAAACATATTTGATGCAAAAAAAATTAAAATCAAAGAGATTTGATGCAAAAGAAAAATCAAAATCAAAGAGATTTGATGAAACAGAAAAATCAAAATCAAAGAGATTTGATGAAACAAAAAAATCAAAATCAAAGAGATTTGATGAAACAAAAAAACCAAAATCAAAGAGATTTGATGAAACAGAAAAACCAAAATCAAAGATTTGATGAAACAAAAAATAAAAAAAAGATTTGATGAAAGAGAAAAAAAAAAGAAAAAAGATTTGATGAAACAAAAAAATCAAAACAAAGAGATTTCATGAAACAAAAAAATCAAAACAAAAATTTGAAAATATTTATTACTAGCACTTGCACCAGAAAAGGGTGCAAGAGCTACGCCGATAGAAAATATAGGTAAATAAATATATTAGAAAGTATAATTTGTGTGTGCAAATGATATGTTTTGTTTACCAATTTTTTATGAAGATAATATTTAAAATAAGGTGTAGGTATAATGTTAATTTAAGAAAACAATCTCCAATACACAAGTTTTCATGACTTTAGTTACTAATCCAACAAGTGCTACCCCAAACGTAAAGGGATTGGGATTGATATGATTTAAGTTAGTTGACTAATGTAGATCATTCTAGATATTTGAACATGCAACAGACTCCATGTGGTGCCCTAGACCGGTTATCATCACACATGATGTTTCTTGGCTATCAATAAAAAGTCACATGTTTCACCAATACCTATATATTCAACACAACAAATAGGTTCTTGTGCAGTATGTTTTAGATTGTAAGCTTACATTTTCCTATAGTTTCTAGTGTTTGTGTGTGTGAGTGAGGGAGTAGCAAAGTTGAAGTAGAGGCAAGATGGAGGATACTATCTTAGGAAAGTATAGACTAAAGAGATAAATATGATTGAATATTGAATTTCCTCTCAATTTGGAATACTTGGGCTCAATAGAGTTTTTCCCATTTGGGGCCTTTGGATATGGCCTAGATCGTTATGCTCTTAAGCTAGTGAGTGAGGGGCCTCCTCCCACTAGGGTTGTCAAAGCTCGTATTGACCTTGTTGTACAAGATATCATTGAGCAAGTTGCTTACCAGGAAGTTGGTCATCTCAGGTAATACCATAGTTATCAAATGCAGGGGAATTTGACAAGTTTATCACTTGTTTTGTACTATGGAGTTGATTCAATGACATGGGGCTTTCTACATTGAGGTTTGATTTAAAAGTTATAAATAGAAAAGAATGTAGTAGGTTGTTTATTTTTAGGTTGCTACAAATGGAAGAGGTAGATCAGAATTGGAAGAGTTATAGTCTGGGTTCCCTAAAATCTCTCATCAGATATTGGGATGAAAATGTAATACTATAACTACCTTTTATAATCTGAGGTTTGTTGAAAATATTTAACTAAAATTTCTATAATCTCATAACGTCCATGAATGTTATGAAAAAAAACACACAAAAATAAATAATCTGACCGGTAACTTCCAAAACCATTCATTAAAATTGTGCAATTATTTGTGTTCACCATGATGCCAATGAGATAAAATGCGACAAACCAAAACGAATCGCCCCTCCAATTGCTGCTTCAATCTATTAACAATGTCATTTGCAACATAGTAGCACCACACTAAAATCAATGTCATAGCTCATGGCCATTGTCGGCTCAGAAACAACCAGTTTAATAAAGCCAAAACCACACAATTGTAACCAAGCAACTTCCTCAGAATAATCAAATATAATACGATACGCAATATTAGTGAGTGAATCTGGATTATATGGCTTGCTCATTATGTCTACTTCTGAATATTAAAGGATTTTTTTCAAGAAAGCATATAAAAAGAAAGTGATTTCTTAAGCCTCATGTAAGAATGCTTAAATAGTAATTTAATATAAACATTTTTATTGATTTAAACAGCTTGTACAATTATTGGTAGTCCTTCATAATTATGAAAAATTTCTTGTAGATAAACCTTGGTTCTTGGTTCCCCATTAAGAGGTCAATGGAATTGGGTAAAGTGAAATCAAGGTTGTGTGATGGAAGCCACCACTTGAGTACATTAACTAAATTTTGACAAAGTCGATAAAGGTAATCCAGGCCAAGCAAGTAATGGTGAAGTTTCTAGAAACTATTAGTTGCAGCCCACTTTTACTTACTTTATTTATAATGGGAAAGCAACCCAAATTTACTTACTGTAGGTATAATGGGAAAGTATAAGGCTTGGCCTTTCTAAAAGGTTTACCATTAGCCCAAGTCTCAAAGATTTTAGAGAAAAGGATGAATGAGAATATGGATGGAGAGAGGCTCCATGATAATAATATGTGCAATGAAAGAAGGCATAGAATTTGGACATTGTCATATTTGGTTTTATTAGCAAAGAGGTCCTTTAAATAGCTATTAATATTCAAAAGACCAAATTCACACATTCAAAGATATGGAAACAAGTTGGCCAATTTGATAGTTAGCTATAGTATCCTTCCTAATCTCACTCAATGTGTTAGAAATGTTAATTTTTATTCTTTTTTTAAGAGACTTCATTCCCTTTTAATTACTGATTGTCAAGGAAGTGTAAAGATATGAGGAAATAATTAAGAAAAATGACATGAGAAAATAAAAGATTAAAAATTTGGGAGAGAGTGAAAATTAATTTTAAAAATGAGTGAAAGCATGTGCTTGGAAGTTAATTATCTTCTATTTCACACCATCCACATCTCTATTTGATTTCAATTTCTAAAAAAGAAGGCTACCCTCTTCTTCTCTACCATTTGATCATCCCTTTGTCTCTGTACTGGGCTGACCAAATTTGCTCTAAATTTTTGGTATTATTCCCTTGGAATCTTTACCAACAACTGATGCATGAGTTGTTCATATGCTAATAGAATTTTTGATTGTTCATTTGGTTTGAAGGGAGCCCGTGTATATGCTGTCAAAATTGTTGTTACATGTATTCTGCTATCGCTGTGAGGAGCCTTGCTAACCTTGATCTGAGTTTTCTGTTTTGTTCCTTTGGAATCTTGTCAACATTTATTTTACAAGCACTATATGCTGGTGAAGTTTTGGCTCGGGTTTTCTGTGTGATTGCTTTACAATGGTTGCTTGTCACCAAATGATGTCATTTCATATCAACATAACCCATTCAAAATTAGCATACAAGAGAACTGAGAATATGTTATTTCATGATCTCAGATGTATTCCAAACAGTGAATCTACATCTTGACAGTAAATAGAACGACCTTCATGTTTGACTTGACAATGTTTTCTTTATTTTTCCTATGCGTGATTGGGACTGCTACAGGACTGAGATAGGTGAAGTAAATAGAACATCACCTAGATTAATAGTGCAGACTCAACAAGATTATGACAACAACTGATAATAGAAATTTACACCATACTGAGCACAATATTTGTCTTAACAACTCACTCCATAAACAACAACGTTGAACATGTATTTTCAGCAATAATCTCTCAGAATTTTACCAGATTGTAACGGCCATATGCAACCCTATTCTACTGGTATTACAAACTTACAAACACACATCAGTTTGCACCCTCATTTCCAGACAACATAGATTTGCAAACACACTAACAGGTGGCTGGCAAGTATAACGAATTCCCTCAAGCTTAGGGAGACCTGACCGGCTAAGAATATTCAAGGGAATGCAAGAAAATGCATAGACTCGAGTGTTTGCTTGACAACAAGAGACTCTATGAAGAAGATAACCAAACCACAGCCCAGATTTAACAATGATATAACTTAAAGGGCGAAATACCACTCACAGTATGCTCCAGCACCGTAGAAGATGTCTTATGAGGCAGCCATGAAGTCGTTCCAGTCTGGTAAAGGTTGCTTGAGTTCGCTATGGCGCCCAACAGTCACTGTATTCCCGTTTCAACTTAAAACCACCACGAGTTATGCTCTCACAGTCACGTTTTGGCCAGGAAATGTTGCTAAAGGCGTTTCTTACTGAGACAAATCCGCGCCTACCTTAGAACTGCCCAGATCCTTTAAAAACGTGATGGATTCAAGGGTATTTGCTGGTATGTTTGACAGCCCGAAATGTTTGAATAAGCCACGACCCCAGGAGCAAAGAATGATCAGAAACTCATATCCCGGAATGCCCAAAAATCTCATAAAACTTAGCCCGCGAAAATCTGATATAAGCCATATTTTGATCCGCACTTTCCAGACTTCACTTCGTCCAAAGAAATCACTTGTATAATGGCTAGGACTGATCTTTCATAGTCGAAGCAAGCTATTAGGGTTCCAAACCTGCGTCCAAGAAGACATGCTGAAAGATGTTCAGTCCAAAAGTTTTAAGAAGTTCCAAAAGTGCGAATGCCTTCCTTCCCTTATCTTTTGTATTTCTTTTTTCCCTAAAAGTGGCGAATTTTCTTCTTTTAATTTGCTTCCAAAATATTAAAGTGACTTATTTTAATTCCTTTAAATTTCTCACATAAAGTTTAAGTGACTTCCCAAAGTCCAAACTTTTAAATATTCGCCCTTAGTCACTTAGCAAAAGATTTAATTAATTATTTAATATTACCTTTAGAAAACTTAGGTAATAACTAAACAATTAAATAAACGACTCCCTTTTTCCACCAATTGCCTTCGGGAGCAAAAAGGCAACGAAGCAATCAGAGAGCTAAGTGGGAGGGGACATTACAGTCCTCCCTTCCCGAAATTGCTTGTCCCCAAGCAATTGCAAACTCGGGTGCTGAAGAATCTGCTCATTCTCCCATGTGGCATCCTCGGCTGGAAAATCTTTCCATCTCACCAGATACTCTTTTACCACCCTGTTCCTCAACCTTCTCTCTTGTGTGTCAACGATCTCATCAGGGACTAGGACCAAATGTCCCTCCTCGTCCAATGGTGGAAGCTCTGAAGAAGAAGTAAATTGCTGTCCTAGTGCCTTTTTAAGGCACGAAACATGGAACACATTATGAATCTTGCTGCTCTCTGGCAGCTCCAGCTCGTATGCTACCTCTCCCACCCTCCTGATAATCCTGTAAGGTCCATAGAATCTAGGCTTAAGCTTCTCGGCTCCGCTCTTCTTGAGAGAAGATTGTCTATAAGGCTGCAAGCGAAGGTATACCAAATCACCAACCTCGAAACTACACTCAATCCTGTGTCTATCAGCATATGTCTTTTGCTGATTTTGTGCCACCTATAGGTTATCCTTGAGTGCCCTCAAGATATCTTGACTCTCCTGAATCCAATCCTTGGCTTTGGGAGCCCTGCTCTCACCAAAAGCCATCTCCGTGAATGAAGGTGCATCATAACCGTACAAGGCTCTGAAAGGACTCATCCCAATGGACATATGATGAGTGGTATTATAACAATACTCCCCCAAGTGCAACCACTTAATCCACGCTCGCTGCTGTCCTGCAATGTAGTTGCGCAAGTACCCCTCAATCCATTTGTTAACAATTTCTGTCTGTCCATCTGTCTGAGGGTGATAACTCGTGCTCGGAGTCAACTCAGTACCTACCAACCTAAACAACTCCTGCCAAAATGCACTCATGAATCTACTATCCCTATCACTGACTATGTTCCGGGGCAGCCCATGCAATCGAAAGATCTCCCTGAAGAATAACTCAGCCACCTGTGGTGCCTTGTACTCAGTCGGAATAGCAAAGAAATGAGCGTACTTCGTCAACCGATCCACCACCACAAAGATACTATCTCTCCCATGCACCTTAGGTAGACCTGTGATGAAGTCCATAGAAATGCTCTCCCATTTCTGTTCTAGGATAGGCAATGGCTGAAGTAATCCTGCTGGATGTGTATGCTCTGACTTGTTTTGCTAACAAGTCACACACTCTCTAACGTGTCTCAATACATCATCTTTGAGGCCCTTCCATGTGAACCTCTCTCTGACCTGTCTGTAAGTTTTGAAATAGCCCTGATGGCCTGCTAAGGGGGTGTCATGAGAAGCCAGCAATATTTTCTCCTTCAATCTAGACTCTGGCACCAAGTAAATCCTATCCTTGTAGTAGATCACATCATCCACTACTCTGTACCTGTCATCCTGAATCAACCCATCCAACAACTCACAAGAAAACTTATTCTTGGAGTACTCTACCAACAAGAGGGATTTCCAATCTGCGGAAATCTCTGAAAGTGAGCAAGCTAAAGGTCTCCTAGAGAGGGCATCTGCCACAACATTCTTCTTTCCCTTCACGTACTCTATATCAAAATCATAGGCCTGAATCCTGCTAACCCACTTCTGCTGCCTCTCATTCAAATCCTTATGCTCCAAGAAGTATCTGAGACTGTTGTGGTCGGTCCTCACCACAAACTTCCCTCCAACTAAATACTGTCTGAATTTCGCCAAGGCATGCATAATGGCAAGCATCTCCTTATCATAGATGGAGTATAGTCGCTCTGGTCCCCTCAACTTATGGCTCTCAAAAGCTATGGGGTGTCTGTTTTGCATCAACACTGCTCCTATACCCTCACCTGACGCATCACACTCCAAAACAAACTGCTGTGTGAAATCTGGAAGCGCCAATACTGGACAACTACTCATCACCTCCTTGAGCTTATCAAAATCTCGTTGAGCCTCCTCTGACCAACTGAATGCACCCTTCTTTGTCAAATCTGTCAAAGGTGCCCCCAACTATGAAAATCCCCTCACAAACTGCCTATAGTAACTGCACAATCCAAAGAAGCCTCGTAACTCATTGAGTGTCCTAGGTGGTGGCCAATCAAGTATCGCCCATATCTTCTCCTGATGGACCTGTACTCCCTCTGCACTGATAACATGCCCCAAATATAATATCTCTCTAAGGCCAAATTCACATTTTGAAGCTTTAGCGTAGAGTGACTGCTCCTCCATGATACTCAAGACCTTGTCAAGATGTCTCAAGTGCTCCTCCCAAGTCCGACTGTAAATGAGCAAGTCATCAAAGAACACCAATAAGAATTTACACAACTGTTTATTGAATATATGATTCATGCAGGACTGAAATGTGGCAGGTGCATTTGTCAAACCAAATGGCATGACCAAGAACTCATAGTGCCCATAATGACAATGAAATGTTGTTTTGTGTATGTCCTGATCTCTGACCCTTATTTGATGATACCCTGAACGAAGATCAATCTTCGAAAAATACACTGCCCCATGAAGCTCATCCAACAACTCATCTATCCTGGGTATAGGGTACCTGTTTTTGATGGTTTTCTTATTAAGAGCTCGGTAATCAATGGACATCCGCATGGTCCCATCCTTCTTCTTCACCAAGACCACAGAAGAAGCGAATGGACTGGAGCTTGGTCTAATATGTCCCATCTCAAGCAATTCTTTGATTGCTTTCTCGATCTCATCCTTGAATTTCTTGGGATGACGATAGGGGGTAGTTATCACTGGTTTGCCCCCCTCCTCTAGCTCAATGGTATGCTCAAAACCACGATCAGGTGGTCTCCCTGGAGGGATCTCTCCAAAAACCCTATCATGTTTGCCCAATGGCTCCTGAATGTCAACATGATATGGCTGCCCTGAATCTGAAGACTCTTTGGTGGTGATCAAACACTCTGCTGCCCAAGCTATGTCATCATGCCAAAAGATGCTATCCATGCGTCTAGCAGACACAACCTTGGCTGACCCATTAGTCATGCCTCTAAGCACCACACGCTGTCCCTCTGTTGTCCTGAACTTGAGTTCCATGGTTTGAAAGTTCTGAGAATATTTCCCTAAAGAGTGTAACCACTGAATCCCAAGTATAGCATGAGTGTCACCCAAATCCACCATGTAGAAGTCATCTGTAGCTGTGTAATTGCCCAAGGTAATAGGCAACTGTGAAATCCTCTGAGTGCATCTCAATTTGTAGCCATCTGCCACCATCACATTAAATCCTTCAAAGTCCTCAGTGGGTAGCATCTGTTTTTCAACTAGGGCTGCATCAATAAAGTTGTGGGTTGCCCCACTATCAATCAACACACATATGCGATGTCCCTGTAAAAATCCTCTAACTCTGAAAGAGTTGAACCTAGGAGTGCCCAATAAGGTAGTAATGATACCACTCTTACCCTCTCCCTGAGGCTGCTCCTCATCTGAACTGCTATCATCACTATCCTGAGAAGGCTCGTCATCACTGCTATCATCCTCTGACACAACCTCAATGAGGTGAGCTTTGCCTTTCCCTAGGAAACATTGTCCTAGTTCCCAACGTTCCTTGCAATGGTAACAAATTCCCTTAATTCTGCATTCCTTGCAGTACTCCTCATCTAGATCGCTTTTCTTGTTTCCCTTTTTCTGAAAAGGCTTCTTGCCCTTGTTCTTCTGAGGAATAAAAGGTTTACAAGAGAATTTGTTATCAGGTGTGGAGAGCTCCATGTCTCTCGCCCTAGTGATCGCGTCCTGTAGTGAATCAGATTTGAAAGCCTTAATCCAACCCCGAAGTGGTTCAGATAGACCCTCAATAAAGAGCATAACCAGCCTCTGCTCTGAAATATCTGTCACCATAACTGCCAATCGCTGAAACTCTGAAATATATGTGTCTACTAATCCGCTCTGTTTAAGTTGTGCTAACCCTCGAAAATGAAGCTCTGGATCCCTCTGATCAAATCTGTCTATAATTTTCTGTGTGAACTCCAAATAGGAGGTGATATTGGCATGCCCTAAAGTGACAAGCCCATGATACCACCACTCATGTGCCTCACCATCCAAGTGTAGCATAGCATACTTAATAGCCTCTGTCTCCAACATGGGGTTTAGCTGGAAATAAGTGTCCAACTTTTGTACCCACGCTCTGGCTGTGCATTACTAGACCCGTCAAAGGAATGAATCGTTAGTTTTTCAACCTTACGTTGTAGATCTTGGTTTTGCTGCCCCCTATTGTTGTTTCTGGGTCTATTTCGATACTTGATGGTGCAAAAATCAGCCAATGACATGGCAACATGAAATTCATCTCCCAACGATTGATATTCTCTCAGATAATCTGTGAATCCCTCTCCTTGTGCTTGCTGCTCTTGATTTCCAGCAGGTTGTCCTCCCAAGAATTGAGGCATGAGAGGCCTCAGAGTCACCCTACTAGCTGTCCTAGCATGGTTATGAGCTGGTATATTGGTGTTGCTGGCCTCTACATTATTATCCTGACCGCTTGTCTCATTGTTACCAGTATTTCTATCACCCAAGAGCTAGGTTAAGAGCTGAGCTATCTGTTGTTGACCTCTAGCTAGGTCATTAAGGATCTGTTGAGTGCTGCCCTCAGGTATGTCATGCCTATCACCCATGATATCTTCTTCAGATGATGAATTGGTGTCAAAAGGACCAACACCTCTCCTCCTTTCTCTTCTATATGTTATATACTCACGGTTGTCAGGATTCATAACATCCCACTACCACACAGGAAGGCAGGAAGCAAGCTCTGATACCACTGTACTGTGCTGACCACATTTGCTCTAAATTTTCGATATTATTCCCTTGGAATCTTTACCAACAACTGATGCATGAGTTGTTCATATGCTAATAGAATTTTTGATTGTTCGTTTGGTTTGAAGGGAGCCCGTGTATATGCTGTCAAAATTGTTGTTACATGTATTCTACTATCGCTGTGAGGAGCCTTGCTAACCTTGATCTGAGTTTTCTGTTTTGTTCCTTTGGAATCTTGTCAACATTTATTTTACAAGCACTATATGCTGGTGAAGTTTTAGCTCAGGTTTTCCTGTGTGATTGCTTTGTTTACAATAGTTGCTTGTCACCAAATGATGTCATTTCATATCAACATAACCCATTCAAAATTAGCATACAAGAGAACTGGCAGAATATGTTATTTCATGATCTCAGATGTATTCCAAACAGTGAATCTACATCTTGACAGTAAACAGAACGACCTTCATGTTTGACTTGAAAATGTTTTCTTTATTTTTCCTATGCGTGATTGGGACTGTTACAGGACTGAGATAGGTGAAGTAAATAGAACATCACCTAGATTAATAGTGCAGACTCAACAAGATTATGACAGCAACTGTTAATAGAAATTTGCACCATACTGAGCACAATATTTGTCTTAACAACTCACTCCCTAAACAGCAACGTTGAACATGTATTTTCAGCAATAATCTCTTAGAATTTTACCAGATTGTAACGGCCATATGCAACCCTATTCTACTAGTATTACAAACTTACAAACACACAGCAGTTTGCACCCTCATTTCCAGACAACATAGATTTGCAAACACACTAACAGGTGGCTCGCAAGTATAATGAATTCCCTCAAGCTTAGGGAGACCTAACCAGCTAAGAATATTCAAGGGAATGCAAGAAAATGCACAGACTCGAGTGTTTGCTTAACAACAAGAGACTCTATGAAGAAGATAACCAAACCACAGCCTAGATTTAACAATGATATAACTTAAAGGGGGAAATACCACTCACAGTATGCTCCAGCACCGTAGAAGATGTCCTATGAGGCAGCCATGAAGTCGTTCCAGTCTGGTAAAGGTTGCTTGAGTTCGCTATGGTGCCCAGCATTTCAACTTAAAACCACCACGAGTTATGCTCTCACAGTCACGTTTTGGCCAGGAAATGTTGCTAAAGGTGTTTCTTACTGAGACAAATCTGCGCCTACCTTAGAACTGCCCAGATCCTTTAAAAACGTGATGGATTCAAGGGTATTTGCTGGTATGTTTGACAGCCCAAAATGTTTGAATAAGCCACGACCCCAGGAGCAAAGAATGATCAGAAACTCATATCTTGGAATGCCCAAAAATCTCATAAAACTTAGCCTGCGAAAATCTGATATAAGCCATATTTTGATCCGCACTTTCCAAACTTCACTTTGTCCAAAGAAATCACTTGTATACTGGCTAGGACTGATCTTTCACAGTCGAAGCAAGCTATTAGGGTTCCAAACCCACGTCCAAGAAGACACGCTGAAAGATGTTCAGTCCAAAAGTTTTAAGAAGTTCCAAAAGTGCGGATGCCTTCCTTCCCTTATCTTTTGTATTTCTTTTTGCCCTAAAAGTGGCGAATTTTCTTCTTTTAATTTGCTTCCAAAATATTAAAGTGACTTATTTTAATTCCTTTAAATTGCTCACATAAAGTTTAAGTGACTTCCCAAAGTCCAAACTTTTAAATATTCGCCCTTAGTCACTTAGCAAAAGATTTAATTAATTATTTAATATTACCTTTAGAAAACTTAGGTAATAACTAAACAATTAAATAAACGACTCCCTTTTTCCACCAATTGCCTTCGGGAGCAAAAAGGCAACGAAGCAATCAGAGAGCTAAGTGGGATGGGACATTACAGTCTCACATTTTGTTCTAAACATAACAATTAGTTTTAATAATGATCATAGTTAAATGTTAAACAATATGCAATCACTACTTATATCATTTTAACATAAAAAGGTTAGCAAATTAATTTCTTTAAGCACACAATTGCATGCAAAACCTTCTCATTGAATGCAAAATGATAACCAAGTTTAGTTCCATTGGAAGGTGGTGAAGACAATCGAACATACCCAAAAAAACATGATCAATAATCCCCAAAAAATAAAAAGAAGAAATAAGAAAAATGTTGCATGAGAAGATTTAGTAAATCATATGGTTTATAATATTACAAACAAATATATGTTTTAGAAGATTATGAATAAACTAAAGATGCCTACCATGCTTTGTTTTAATCTAGGACACTACAATTTCCTCTACTATTACTAGTTCTATTTTGATGTTGTTATGTAAATGTTTAACAAGGCTACATAAACTACCCATTACAAATGCTAAATAAAGAATTACAAATTTATTTTTTAGATTGTGTGTTAATCGTTATAGTGCTCCAAATGTCTCCCTTACCTACTCACTCATCATGATATTTACAATTGAGATTTTGATATTTGATGAGAATTGAGTGACATTTCATTGGTGGAGTGATGTATTTGATTATGTGCAAAAGAAAATCTCTTATATTTGATGGAATATGGCTATTATTTTGTGTGTGCATTTACAAGAATTGATGGTTCAACTCATTAATTATTTAACATAAATGAAAATATTATCATACAAATTAAAAAAATAAGAGTTAATAATAATAATTTGAGTAATTTGACTAAATGAAAATAAAATTTATCTATATTTTTTTTTACCTTTAAAATATATATATATTTTATATAATTATAAGATTTGTTTACGTATAATAGCCTATAGACCAAATTACAATGGAAGTAGGTGTATCAAAGACAGTGTGTAGTTTGACAATAAATCAATGCATATACCATCAGATCTAGAATGCTTCCTACCCTGTCCAATCCATGGTAAGAAAAAAAAAATAGAAGTCTATTTTGATCTGTAGTTCTTGTTTATAAAATGAGTTTTGTGTGTTTTGAAATCCTAAAAACTACAAAGTGCCATGTAAACTTTGTTTACGCTTAAAATGGAGGTCTGGGCAGGGTATTTATTCTATCAAATTTGAATTCCATTTGCACCCATCCTCAAAGGGAGCTTGCCTTTTGATGTTGGGTACTTACCCTTCACAATACACTCTTGCTATTATTTTGATCCGCACCATAATTAGAAGTAAAACCCCTCCTACACAATGCTCTACAAATTTTCCAAGATGGGCACATTACATTAGATCCCATGAGTTTAATTACAAGAGAAAACACAACATTCGTCAAAAAATGATTCATATTACATCTTCACAGATGAGAGACGTTTACAAAAATTTTGAAAAAGGGAAGATAGATGGAGAATCACAAATGAATTGTCAGAAATGTTAGAATATAACCCAAGTCTTGGCCTCTGCAAACCATTGGTCTGATCTTTTCGCAATTATGAGAAGCTCCCTCAAATGCAAAATGATCCACATTCTTTAGCTTTTTGATATTTCAAGGAACACCCACAACCTTCCCACACTTCACTGTTGAAAAACATCAAGTGAAAAGGGAGAAAGAGGAGGCAAAGAAAATTCCCAATGAGTGGCTCTCCTCAATCCCAAATAACACTCTTCACTTTCCTGGCCTTCCATACATATTTGAAAGCACACCAACAATCTACTTTCACTTTACTGTAGGTAGAATTACAAGGAAGAGGAGACAAAGCAACCTCTAATAGACCTTATTATGTGGTCTTAAAAGAGCTGGAAAAGTGCCAAATGAAGACGTAAAAAAATCACAATCTCCATTTCAATTTTGTTATACTATAATCAATCAAAAAAGGGAAAAAGAAAATAGAGGAATCGTTCACCTCCTAGATGCACAATTTGGAGTAATTGAAAACATAATAGGCCATGGCAAACTGGACTTGATTCTCTGGAGGTCTAATGGGATAAATTTGTGGCGATACATATTTATAGGAAATGACAGTAGCGGTAGCATTAGGATAAGGATAAGATACGATTCAATTAGATTGCAGTAAACTTGATATGATTCAGGTAGATATGATTTGATTTGACCATGACCGAAAACCTGTAAAATTTGATTTGATAGATGACCATGACCGAAACCATTTGTTGTTTAACGACAACCCAACAATGGTTTAATGTGTGAAATAGGTTTGGAGTAAAAGTTCACTCTATATATAGCCTATTGGCTAATAAAATAAATTAAAAAAACAAATAAATAAATCAAACATTAAAAATAAGTTAATTAAAAGATCAAATAATTAAATCAAGGTCAAAAATAAATAAATTAAAAGATCAAATAAATAAATCAAAGAGATTGAGAAAAACACATAAATCAAAGATAAATCAATCAAAAAAGAAAATTAGAGATTTGATCACAAAGATTTGATTAAAATATCAAATTAATGAATCAAAGATAAAAATATAAATTAAAAGATCAAAGAGATTTAATCACCAACAAAAATCAAAGATAAAAATATTTGAGAATCTTTACCATAGACAAATTAAAAGATGAAATAAATAGATAAAAGATAAAAGATAAATAAAAAATGATCACAAAGATTCAAATAAATTAAAAAAGATCAAATAAAAAAATTAAAAATAAAAATAAATTAAAAGATTAAATAAATAAATAAAAATATTTAGATAAATGACAGATTTGATCACAAAATAAATCAATCAAAAAGAATAAACAAAGATTTAAAATATAAATCAATAAGAAATACTAAATAAAAAAAACCTCACAAAGATTTCAATACATGAGGTTAAATTCTAAGGGTTTTCGATAAGCATTCAATTAGGATAAGATTTTGGACTAGGATTAGGGCTAGGGTTCAATTATAGTTTTTGAAAGAGGAACAAACAAGTTTTAGAGAGACTCGAAACTACAAAGTTTACAAACAAAAGAAAAGATTATCAAAGACCCCATAAACACAGAGGCTGTAGAGAGGACAACATAATGACAAAGACATAGCCACCAAAAAAGCCAGCAAGGGCCATAGAAAAGACCCAAAAAGACCAGACAAAACACCAGCAATGACTAAACTTGGGAATTTAATGTTTCCGCTATCTCAGCTTCCATGTCGTTCATTTCCTAAACCCCCCTCTTTAAGATCTGGACCATCTGGGTAGTAGGAGGCGCTTTCCTCTTAAGGTTGGCACAGGTCCTCTTCAATATTCCTTGGTCTTCAGTCTTGCTTTTATCCTTGTCCTCTTCCAGATCAACAACCAGCAAGCCCTGTTGCGAATTTTCCAACTTTTCAAATATTGCATTGATGATAATGGCATTGTGCCTTGCCATTCTATGGTTTTGTTCCACAACAGTTTTCATGTTGTTTTTTATTTTAACAATTTCAGCTTCCAAAGTCTTATACTTGTCCTCAATGTCATCATCTCTCATTCCAGTATTGTTCTTTTTCCATTTTCCTTCTTCATTGCTCAGAGCAGACAACTTCAATTCCAGTTCCTCCAACTTGCTATTTAGAACCCTATTTCTGAAATTAAGATCATTAATTTCTTGATAGGCCCATTTCATAACCCTCAAAATATCACCAACGCCACTTCTAGCAGAGGCAAGGATATCTCCAGATTGATCCCGGTCTAAAATGAGGTTAATATCATCTGGGTTAGGGGAGCTAGGAAATTTGGTACCATCATCTCTGAAAGAGGCAGGAGGGGTAGAGACAAAGTTTCTGCTAGCTTCATGGTTCTCAGTTTTGTCCTCCAGAGAGTTCGCAGAGTAGGACATCAACTTATTGGCAGCGGAACGCTTGAGAGTGGGATTCTTTAAAGGAAGCGGGCAGTCGGGGTAAATCTCAAGGTTAGCTTTCACGAGCTAGGGTTTACAAATCTGGGTTTTCTTACCAGATAGAACATGGGACAGATGGGCTTCAACAATTCTCTCTAGGTTAGGCTTAGAAAGATTCTTTGAACCACCATTGTCCGTATCATAATCCTCAGACGATGTGGAGGCAACTAGTTGGGATAAAGCCGACAGGCTTTGATAATGTTCATATATTAACCTTATAAGACAAGGATGAAGAATAGGGTATTTCCTAGGATTTTTCTTGTGGTCCACAAGGCTATTGCTCAATGAATAGAACAAATAATGAGGCAGATATATCCGTACCTTATGGTGGAAGTGGTTAAGGATAGCAAAGTGATGACCATAAACTTTGGTGAATCTCCCGTCCAAGGTAATATACTCCATTATGACACGAAGCACCTTTCTCCAAAGCACCTTGATGGTGTCAATTTCAAAATAGTTGTTGGAAACTTTGACCATCTTCATTTTCTCCTTATCTTTCTTAGGGAATTTGATTACCGCCTCGTCTGAAAACCTTTTGTCACGATAAAACTTTATGCCCTTAGTGGACATTCCAGTCACCTCTCCTATGATTTTCTCATCCAATTTCACTTTTCTCCCAAAGAGGATTATTTCTCCATTATTCCAGTTCTTCTCAAAGTAGTCAGCAGCAATTGGATCAGGCCCATGAAATTTTTCTAGGAATGGAACTAAACCATCTCTCACAACCTGTTTCCAGACCTTAGCATTCCTCGTGTGCATTTCATAGCTTTTAGGCTCAATTCTTTTCCTATCCCCCCCATTTTTGTATGCACCTCACTGCAGTCTCTACTAGTGCCAAAAAACTGTTGCAAATTTACGTAACCATTCCAATAAACCCACAAAGAGTGCCGCTTTTTCTTACCAGCTAAGTTATTTGACACGACCGCATCAAATCTCTTGATTTTGATGTACTTAGCCCTTTTCCCTCTCATAATTAAAGATATTTTCCTCTTTCCCATGCGAAACATCATAATCTAATAAGGCCTTGACTTCAACTCCCAAGTCCCTAAAATTTTGCCACATGTTCAGACCTTCCCTCTTAACCCCCTCATTCGCAAAGTCATCTGCCATGTTGTTAGCTTCCCCGTAGACGTGGGATACTTTAACTTTATCAAACTTGTCTAAAATAGATTTTTCTTCTTCAATCCAATTCTTTATAGACCAAGAGGGGGGTCCTACCTAGGAGACAATCAATGATGTTTTTGGAGTCCCCTTCTAGCCATAAATATTTTATATTCATATTAAGTGCTAAATTTAAAACTTGAAAGACTCCTATAGCCTCTGCCACATGGTTGGTTTGATGACCTAGGGAAATGGCCACTGATGAGGTAAAAATAACCTCATCATAATAATACCATAAAGACCTGGTTCATACATGCAAATCTCTATCCTCTGCTAATTAATTAAATTTTAGGAGACATAATTGCTTAATTTTAGTAAGAACTTGTATAAACTTTATTTCTTTTGATTTCTTAAAGTAATTTGCCAATACAAATTTAATGGGTTGTTTTAAGTGTTTTGTAGATAATAATCTGTCAATCAAAGTTACAGATTGAAGCATCCAGCTGGTACGTGCTCCAGAACAGTTAGAGATATATGCTGGAAATATGCTTCAGAACTTCAGGATGATGGACCGAAGATGTTCTTAAAGTTGTTATTTTTGTTATCTTTTAAATTAAAGACTTTATGGCTCAACTTGAGCCTCTTAAATGTTGTGTAATAGGATTAAAGATATACGAGTTATACGTAGATCTATTTAGATACTTTTCAATGGTTATCCATACCATCTAAAATATAGCATGTAGTTACAGTTTCTCTATAAAAGATACGGTCTCTGGAAGTAAGATATAGATAGTGAAAAGTAATGTTATACTGTCAGAATGTTTCCAAGGTTTATGAATAAAGAGATTGTTATATGAAATTCTAAGTCATGAGTTATGGATGATAACTATGATTGATGGAAGTGTTTATGAAATAGTTGTGAATGTGAGCTGAGAATGAATGTGTTGTCCCACAAGCTGGCCACTCGACAGGAGTAGATAAGTGTTCTCTTTTATTATACTGTTGTTCTGTAGAGAGTTATTTAAATTTACTATTATGAAATTTTAGTTCTGAAGTATGTCTTATCTTTTCACTTCTATAGTTTCTGTTATTTACTGTTAGAATTTTTACTGTTAAGGAAATTTTTTATGGATTGCTATAAGCTTTTATGCTCTTATAATTTTTTAGCTTCTTAGTTTAGTTGTTTCTATGCTTTTTAATTTAGTTATTATGTTTTTAAATTAGTATACTTATGCCTACAATTCAAGCATTTTCTGTTTTCTTAGGAAT
>VDFB02271358.1:545209138-545408809 GCA_007258455.2 Sequoia sempervirens | reverse complement strand
GAAAGAATGTTATATGTTAATGAATGAATGTTATATGTTATTAATGGATGAATGAATGAATGAATGTATATGTTATTAATGGATGAATGAATGAATGTTATATGTTATTAATGGATGAATGAATGATTAATGTTATATGATTGGGTATGGGGAATTGAGTGATGTGGGGAGGGCCAAATGAGCTTCCACCGTCACATGGTTGGCCCTATTAAGTAGAGAATATTAAACTATTCTTGAAACAAAGAGAAGCTCAATAAGGTAATGCACTTCTCAATATAAGAAATGCATCATTTGAAGCATCAAACCAATATGTAGTATGTATGTATGATCAGTCGTCAGTCTCGGCGATGGTACATTTCCACGAATAATTTTTTTTTTAAAAAATTGCATTGCTTCGTCACAATTTCGACGAAAACCATCGACGAATCGTCAAAAAGGTTCGACGAAGTTGCTATAGCTGTGACGAAGGTTTCATCGTAACTCCTTGCCCATTTTGTCGCAATTTCGATGCACTTTTGGTGTTGTTTCAACTCTACTTCTTGCCCATTTCGTCACACTTTTGATGAACTTTTGGTGTTCTTCCGACGCTACTCCTTGCCCATTTCGTCACAATTTTGATGAACTCTTGGTGTTGTTTCGACGCTACTACTTGCCCATTTCGTCGCACTTTTGATGAACTTTTGGTGTTGTTTCGACGCTACTCCTTGCCCATTTCGTCAAAATGGCGACAAACGTCTGTTGTTGTTTCGACGCTACTCCTTGCCCATTTCGTCGAAATGGCGACGAACTTTTGGTGTAATTTGTTGGTGGATACACTAAGTTTTCGTCGATATTCCGACGAAAGTCTGAGTCATTTTATGATGCCGACGACTGACGAATCTGCGTCGTTATTTCAGTGTTTAATTCGTTGTCGGGCTTTCAACGAAAAAACAACAATGAAAATATTTTCATCATTTCATCACTTGTCCGACAAAGATTTGTCAAACGACCGACGAACGTCCGTTGGAAAATGGTGTCAAATTCAGTAGTGTCAGTTTAGTAATGCTCTTAATATTATCACCATTTATTATAACCAAAATCACTTAATATACTTGATCTATTAATGACATTAACATAATTGTAATACAACAACATTAATATTATTGTCGATGTACCATGTTATCAATCATTTTACAAATATTTTATATTTAAATAAAATATAAATAATCCTCTTAGAAAATATAAAATCAAATTAATCTTAAAGTTAGAGTATAATTCATCTTTAATAATTATACTTTATATGAGAATTATAAATATAATAAAATTAATCCTAAAGATATAAATTGAATTACCTTTATTTAAATATTTAAAGTACCTTTAAATAAGTGTAAGAACTTCTTTAAGGGGGAAAGTAAACGTATTTAGCTAAGACCTAACTAGCATATATATATTTAATAATATATAAAATACACTAAGAGATATCCTTCTCGAGGCCCACCTATTGCACTTTTATGTGAGAAATTGATTTAAAAAATAGGCACCTAGAGAAGGATATCTCTCGGCGTATTTTATATATATTATTCAATATATATATGCTAGTAGTAGTCGTGACACTACATGTAATATCTTAAATAAATTATTTTTATATTTTTATATTTTATATTAAATTATTATAATAATTAATGTATTATAATATGATAGTATAATATTTGTAATTAAATTTTTTTTTAAATATATATAATAAATTAGTATTTAAATGTTAAGTTAAAGTATATAAATATATTTTTAGTATATATATAATATTATAATAAAATAATATCATATCATCAATATTTAGTTAGGATTAGTAAAAAAATATTTAGTTAGGATTAGGGTTGGGGTTAAGGTTAAGAGATATAGTTAAGGTTAGGGTTAGGTCTAGAGATATAGTTAGGGTTAGGGTTAGAGTTAATATATAGTTAGGATTGGGGTTAGGGTTAATATTAGGATGAGAGATAGGGTTTGCATGAAAATTAGGGTTAGGGTTATCATCAAGATTAGCTTAGGATTAGGGTTCGGGTTAGCATGAGGATTAGGGTTACAATTAGGTTTAGGGTCAAGTTTAGGGTTAATAGATATAGTTAGGGTTGGATTAATAATTGGGGTTAAGGTTATCAAGATTAGGGTTATAGTTATGTTTTGGATGAAGTTTAGGGTTAAGATTATGGTTAGGTTGTGGTTAAGAGATATAGTTAGGCTTAGGGTTCAGGTTAGGATTAGGGCTAGAGATACATTTAGGGTTAGGGTTAGGGTTTAGAGATATAGTTAGGGTTAGAAATACTGTTAACATTATGATGAGGTTCAAGGTTTGCATCAAAATTAGGGTTAGGGTTAGCATTAGGATTAGGGTTACTTTAGGTTTGTAGTCAAGTTTAGGGTTAATAGATATAGTTAGGGTTGGGGTAATAATTGGGGTTAAGGTTATCAGGATTAGGGTTATAGTTATATTCTCGATCAAGTTTAGGGTTACGATTTTGGTTAGGTTGGGGTTAAGAGATATAGTTAGGTTTAGGGTTTAGGTTAGGATTAGGGCTAGAGATATAGTTAAGCTTATGGTTAGGGTTAAGAGATATAGTTAGGGTTAGAAATATGGTTAACATTAGGCTGAGGGTTAGGGTTTGCATCAAAAGTAGTGTTAGGGTTAGCATGAAGAATAGTTTAGGATGAGGGTTAGGATTAGCATTAGGATTAGGGTTACATTTAGGTTTAGGTTCAATTTTAGGGTTAAGAGATATAGTTAGGGTTAGGGTAATAGTTGGGGTTAAGGTTATCAGGATTAGGGTTAGGGTTAGGGTAATAGTTGGGGTTAAGGTTATCAGGATTAGGGTTAGGGTTAGGGTTAAGATATATCCTTCTTGAGGCGCCTATGCACTTTTATGTAAAATATATATTCAAAAATAGGCTCCTCGAGAAGTATATCTCTTAGTGTTTTTTAAATATATTATTAAAAATATATATATGCTAGTAGCATTCGTAGCGCATGTAAAACATTAAATAAATTAGGGTTAGGGTTAGGAATAGTGTTACGGTCAGGGTTAGGAATAGGGTTAGGGTCACGAATAGGTTTAGGGTTAGGGTTAGGGTTAGTGATAGGGATAGGGATAGGATTAGGATTAAGGTTAGAGATGGTTAGAGATAGGGTTAGGTTTAGAGTTAGGTATAAGGTTAGTGATAGGTTTAGGGTTAGGTTTAGGGTTAGGGATAGGCTTAGGTTAGGTTTGTTAGGGTTAGAAAGGAAGATATCTAACAATTAAATTTAGATTTAAGTAATAAACAGAGAAACTAAAAATACAGAATAAATTATAACACAGAGAATTTAACGTGGTTCACCCAATCCGGGCTACATCCACCAAACCGCAGCCATCCAATGATTTTAGTATACCATGGGCTATACACTATAGCATGATCAGTCACCACATACCAACAATCTCCCACTTGGAGACTGATCAGGCTCCATACCAACACAATCTCCCACTTGGAGACTGATCCTAGATGACACTGTTGCAATTACAGCTCCCACTGGAAATAAGTACCTTGGACCCTATTGCGCTGTTATACTTGAATTCAACCTTGAAGGCCAACTGAAGCTGAAGAGGAGCTTAGCTTCTCCCTTGTCACCACCTTCGTAAACATATCCGCTGGATTGACATCAGTATGTATCTTGTCCAACTTGACCTGTCCATCCTCCAACACCGACCGAATAAAATGATATCTCAATTTTATGTGTTTTGTTTTAGAATGCAAGGCAAAATTCTATGCAAGATGTATAACACTATGGCTATCTGTAAACAAGTAATTTCTAGCCTATTTTTTTCCCAACTCATCCATGAAAAGTTGCAGCCATATCATCTCCTATGCTGCCTATGTTGCAACAACATACTCTGCCTCTATGGTGGATAAAGAAACCACCTTTTGCAATCAAGAAATCCAACTCATTGTTGTCCCACCAACTGTAAATACATAACCTGTGGTACTCCGCCTGGTATCTATATCCCCTGCCAAATCTGAGTCAACATAGCCTTTTAAATCAGTATTAGAGCCCCCAAAACATAAACATTTATTAGATTTACCTCTCAAGTACCTGAGAATCCATTTTACCGCATTCCAATGCTCAACTCTGGGATGACTCAAATACCTGCTAACAACTCCTATGACATGTGCAATATCTGGTCTCGTGCATACCATGGCGTACATTAAACTGCCTACAGCTGAAGCATATGGTACCTTAGACATTTTTTCTTCCTCCTCTTGTGTCTTTGGACACATATCCTTAGTCAATTTAACATGACTAGGCAAAAGTGTGCTGACAGCTTTTGCATTCTCCATATGAAATCTTCGCAACACCTTTTCAACATAATTAGCTTGAGATAAAAATAATTGTCTATTTTTCCTATCTCTACAAATTTTCATACCAAGGATTTGTTTTGCTGCCCCCAAATCCTTTGTAGCAAAAGATTTTGCTAAATGTTGTTTTAGCTCACTTATGTGATCCATGTTAGACCCTGCTACAAGCATGTCATCAACATATAAACATAAAATAATGCAGTTGTCATTATCCAACCTCTTAAAATAAACACAATGGTTAGAATTACACCGGTTGTAGCCTTGCTCAGCCATAAAACTATCAAATTTCAAGTACCATTGCTGAGGTGCTTGCTTCAAGCCCTATAAACTTTTCTTTAATCTGCACACTAGTTTCTCCTTACCTTTGACCTCAAATCCTTGTTGTTGTTCCATATATATTTCCTCTTCCAAATCACCATGGAGAAAGGTTGTTTTAACATCAAGCTGTTCTAAATGCAAATCTTCAGCAGCCACAATACTTAAAAAAATACAAATAGAAGTCATTTTAACAACTGGAGAAAAAATCTCATCAAAATCAATACCTTTTTTCTGTGCAAATCCCTTTACAACTAATCTGGCTTTAAATTTCTTCTTACCTCCATCCTCCTCTTTCAGCCTATAAACCCATTTGTTTGGTAAAGCCTTTTTACCTGCAGGCAACTTGCATAATTCCCAAGTCTTATTTTTCAGCAAGGAGTCCATTTCTTCTTCCATTCCATGCTCCCACTGAACCTTGGTATCCACCTGCATAGCTTTATCATAATATTCTGGCTCACCAACATCAGTTAACAAAATTGTATACAAAGAGGGAGAGAATCTTTCTGGAGGTCTACTTATCCTTGAAGATCGTCTAACAGGAGTTTGTGGTATTTGTTGTTGCTGTTGTTGCCCAGCATGAGGAACCACTGAAACATCATTGTTTGGAATATCATCCAACACTGCATAATCATTTTCTTTCTTCTCATGCTGCAGCAACAAATCTTTGTACAAAACTTTCTTATTGAATATGACATCCCTACTTCTCACAATTTTCTAATTTTCAAAATCCCAAAGCCTATAACCAAATTCATCAATGCCATATCCAAAAAATATACATTTCTTTGATTTTGCATTAAGCTTGGTTCTATTTTCAGAATCTACATGTGTAAATGCTTCACAACCAAAGGTTTTGAGAAAAGAATAACTCACCTTCTTACCTTTCATGCTTCCTCTGGAATACCGTGTAACCCAAAGGATTAGAGGGACCCCTATTAATTAAATAAACAACAGTGTTTACAGTCTCTTCCCACATTTTTAAAGGCAACCCAACATGCAATCTCATAGTCCGTGCACGCTCCATTATTGTTCTGTTCATGTGCTTAGCCACTCCATTTTCCTGTGGAGTCCTTGGAACTGTTTTCTTCCTACGAATACCATTAGAGGAATAATAATCTTCAAAATCTTTGCTACAATACTCACCACCATTATCAGATCTGAGACATTTTATCTTTTTACCTGTCTCATTCTCAACCAAACTTCTCCATTTTTTAAAAGTTTCAAATACATCAGATTTCTGCCTAAAGAAATAAATCCATACCTTCCTAGTTGCATCATCAATGAATGTAACATAATACAGAGAGCCACCGAGAGAAGATACCTGAGTTGGTCCCCATACATCCGTATGCACACAAGCTCCAATTTCTAATCTTTCTTTTGCTTCCCATCCTTGAGAAAACTTACTCTCTTTTGTTTTCCAAACACACAACTTTCACAGAAATCCATATTAACACATTTTAGACATGGTAAAACATTATTTGAATGAAGTACTTTCATACCTTTTGCACTCATATGCCCAAGTTTGTTATGCCATAGTGCTGATTCAGAGTCCACAACAACTATATGATCTTCTACCTACTGAACTGCAACAACTGTTCCTGAACATTGACCTTTTTCCGTAACAATTAAAGTAGAAGCAACAGTATGACCTGTACAAAGATATAAGGTTCCTACTTTCACACCTTTTGCTACCACTAAGGCACCCTTTGTGACCTTCCAATTTTTATCACGAAATGTAACAACATAACCTTCATCATCTAGTTGCCCTGCTAAAATTAAATTTCTGCTTAACTTTGGAACATGCCTTACCTCATGTAGTAGCCAATGATTCATATTCTGCAACTTAATCTTGATTCTTCCCTTTCCAACAATTTGACAAGGTTCGTTATCTCCTAAATAAACTAGCCCAAAATCCCCTTGGACATAATCAAGAAAATAAATTCTATGGGGGGTAGCATGAAATGAAGCCCTTGAATCTAACACCCAAGAATCATCAGCATTATCAAGGGAAAGAATCAAAGCATCCTCATCATATTTATTACTTACCACATTTGCCTCTTTACTTCCTTCCTTTTTGTCTCCTTTATTTTTCCGAGACCAACAATATTTCTTTAAATGACCTGACTTACCACAGTACTAGCAATCCCTCTTGTCTCTAGATTTGGACCTTCTGTCCTTTGATTTTCCTCATGAATTCCCATGATTTATGGAATAGTTTCCTCTCTCCTTTGTTATGCCTCTGCTTTCTGCATTCAAAACACTGCCTGATGTGGATGTTCCACCTAAGTTTTTTCTACGAATTTCCTCGCTCAAAATAACACCAACAACATCATCAAATTTCAATGTATTCGAACCAGAAACAAAATTGCTAACAACCATTACCAAGCTATTCCAACTTTCAGGCAAAGAACACAGAATCAAAAGAGCCCTAACTTCTTCATCAAAGTTTACTTTTACAGAAGTTAATTGACTAGTGACCATATTAAACTCAGTTAAATGATCAGTAATTGATCCACCTTCTACCATTTTCATATTAAATAAATGCTTCATAAAAAATATCGTATTCGAAGCGGAAGGCTTTTCATATAACTTCTCTAGGGTTTCCACCAACTCTTGAGTTATCTTTGCTTTTGTAATATTGAATGCCACCGATTGTGCCAGGCATAAACGAATACTGCCAAGAGACTTTCTATCCAAAATCTCCCAGTCCTCATCAGACATTGCTTGGGGTTTCTTGGTTTTCCCTTCCAATGGCTGCCATAAATCCTTCTGATAGAGGTAGTCCTCCATCTACATCTTCCATAACTGATAGTTCTACCCATTAAACTTCTCAACCTTCTTACCATTGTTTGCCATTACTCCCACTCAACCGCGAGACCTTCCTACATACAATAATCGAAACACAACCCGCTCTGATACCACTTGTTAGGGTTAGAAAGGCAGATATCTAACAATTAAATCTAGATTTAAGTAATAAACAGAGAAACTAAAAACACACAGAATAAATTATAACATAGAGAATTTAACATGGATCACCCAAGCCGGGCTACATCCACCAAACTGCAGGCATCCAATGATTTTATTATCCAGTGCAAAAACCTATTACAATCTTGTGAATAATTATGTTTTTCATTATTCTATAACACCCATCCGAACCCCTTTTTATCAAGCTTAGAAGCTTCCAGATTTTGGGTTCTACAAAATTGGATTTTAACCTTAAGATTAGAAGGTTAGGATTAAGATTAGAGATAGAATTAGGATTAGGGTTAGGTTTAGGGTTAAGGTTACAATTATGGTCAAGTATAGAATTAGAGTTAGGGTTGGAGTTTGGTTTAGTTTGAAATTGGCATTAGGGTTATGGTCAGGTAAGAATTAGAGGTAGGGTTGGTATTAGGGTTAGAGTTAGGGTTAAAATTAGAGTTAGGGTTGGAGATAAAGCTAGGGTTAGGGTTAGGAAAAGGGTAAGAATTAGAGATGGGGTTCAAGTTAGGGTTAGGGTTAAGTTTAGGGTTAGGATTAGGGCCAATATTAGGGATATGGTTAGGTTAGGGTCAGGGCTAGAGTTACAATCAATGTTAGAGGTACATATAGGTTTAGGTTTAGGTTTAGGATTAAAATTAGGGTTAGAGTTGGGGTTACAATTAGAATTTGGGTTAGGGTTGGGGTTACAGTCTAATCTGTAAAATTCATAATAAAACTAAACTAAATTCTAATTTTTAAAATTCACTCTAAAATTAAACTAAAATTTGATATATAACTTAGATTTCATTCTAAAATTATTAAACTAAATTCAACTAAATTCATTCTAAAATTTAGTTATATATCAATTAAAATTTAAAATATGAAACTAAACTAAATTCTAATTTCTAAAATTCATAAAATATTTACTATCTAGTAATTAAATTAATAATTAATTAAACTATAGTGATTAAATAATAAAAATGAATTAGATAAAATTAAATATTTATTTTAAAATAAACATATAATTACTAATTTTAGAATAAATCAAAGACCAAATCTTGAACTAAAATCATATATCATAATGGCAATCCAATTCTAAATAATAATATTAGATAAATTATTTAAAATCTAACCCTAGTTGAAACCCTAGACACTAAGACTAATTGAGCCCTAGACACTAACACTAACCCTAACCCTAACCTAACCTTAACCCTAATTGAACCTTAACTCTAACTGAACCCTAATTCTAATTGATCCCTAACCCTAACCCTATCCCTAATTCAATCATAATCATAATAGATCCTTAATCCTAACCATATCCCTAATTAAATCCTAATCATAATCGCAGTCCAATTCTAAATAATAATATTAGATAAACTATTTAATTTATATGGCAGTCCAATTCTAAATAATAATAATAATTTATTAGATAAATTATTTAATCCTAATTCTACTCTAATTGAACCTTAACTCTAACTGAACCCTAATCCCTAATTCAATCATAATTGCAGTCCAATTCTAAATAATAATAATGATTTAATAGATAAATTATTTAATCCTAATTGAACTCTAATTGATCCTTAACTCTAGTTGAACCCTAATCCTAATTGATCCCTAACCCTAACCCTATCCCTAATTCAATCATAATCCTAATAGATCCTTAATCCTAACCCTATCCCTAATTAAATCCTAATCATAATCACAGTCCAATTCTAAATAATAATATTAGATAAATTATTTAAAATCTAACCCTAGTTGAAACGTTACCCTAACCTAACATTAAATCTAACCCTAATTATTCCTAATCCTAATTGAACCCTAATGCTAACCCTAGTTGAGTCCTAACCCTATTCCCAATCCTAACCCTAACCCTAACCCTAATTGAACCCTAGACACTAACACTAACCCTAACCCTAACCTAACCTTAACCTTAATTAAACTCTAATTGAACCTTAACTCTAACTGAACCCTAATCTTAATTGATCCCTAACCCTAACCCTATCCCTAATTCAATCATAATCCTAATAGATCCTTAATCCTAACCCTATCCCTAATTAAATCCTAATCATAATTGTAGTCCAATTCTAAATAATAATATTAGATAAATTGTATTAATTATTAACTCTAACTGAACTCTAATTGAACCTTAACTCTAATTGAACCCTAATCCTAATTGATCCCTAACCCTAACCCTATCCCTAATTCAATCATAATCCTAATAGATCCTTAATCCTAACCCTATCCCTAATTAAATCCTAATCATAATCATAGTCCAATTCTAAATAATAATATTAGATAAATTATTTAAAATCTAACCCTAGTTGAAACGTTACCCTAACCTAACATTAAATCTAACCCTAATTATTCCTAATCCTAATTGAACCCTAATGCTAACCCTAGTTGATTCCTAACCCTATTCCAAATCCTAACCCTAACCCTAGCCTTTACCCCAAGCTTTAACATATATCCCTAACCCTAATTGAACCCTAGACACTAACACTAAACCTAACCCTAACCTAACATTAACCTAAATTGAACTCTAATTGAACCTTAACTCTAACTGAACCCTAATCTTAATTGATCCCTAACCCTAACCCTAATTCAATCATAATACTAATAGATCCTTAATCCTAACCCTATCCCTAATTAAATCCTAATCATAATTGCAGTCCAATTCTAAATAATAATATTAGATAAATTGTATTAATTATTAATATATATATATAAAATACACTGAGAGTTATCATTATCGAGGCACCTATTTTTGGGTTAGGTTTCATGTTAAGGTTACAATTAAGATTAAAGTTAGGGTTATAGTTAGATATATAATTAGGGTTAGAATTATAGCTCATATTAAGGTTTTCTTTACGGTTAGAGATAGAATTAGAATTAGGGTTAGGTTTCATGTCAAGGTTACAATTAGGATTACGATTAGGGCTATAGTTAGATATAAAATTAGGGTTAGGGTTATAGTTTGGATTAGGTTTTTCTTTATGACCTTAGAGATAGAATTGGAATCAGGGTTAGGTTTCACATTAAGGTTACAATTAGGATTAAGGTTAGGGTTAAAGTTAGATATAGAATTAGGGTTAGGGTTATATTAGATATAGAATTAGGGTTAGGGTTATATTTAGATATAGAGTTAGTGTTAGGGTTAGGGTTATAACTCTAATTCCAACCCTGGCCTTGATTATAGTCTTAACCCTTATCCTAATTCTAATGCTAAGAATAATTCTAACCCTATTCATAATCCTTTAATTCTAATGACAACCTAAATTCTAATTGTAACCCTAATAAAACCCTAACCCTAACTCTAAATGAACTCTAACTCTAACCTACCTTTAATCCTAACTATAATTGAATCATAATCCTAACCTTAATTGAATATAAACCCTAACTATAACCCTAATTAAATCTTAATTGAACCTTAACTCTTACCTTAATTGTAACCTTAATTGTAATCCTAGTTGAATTCTAACCCCAACCCTAACCCTAACCCCAAACTTTATCTTAGAACCCTAACCCTAATTAAACATAAATTGAACCCTAACCCTAACCTAATTGAATCTTAACCCTAATTACACCCTACCCCTAGCATTAATTAATCCTCAACCTTAACCCTAATCCTAACCCTAACCCTAATCTTAACCCTTATGTCAACCCTAACTCTAATCTTAACTTACAACTCCTAACGCTAACCCTAACCCTAATATAAATCCAACCTAATTGAAAAAAAACCCTAACCTTAAAATTTATCTAAGAACCCTAACCCTATTGAAATTCAACTCTAATTGAACTTGATCCCTAACCGTAACTCTAACCTATTGAAGTTCAACCCTAATTGAAACCAAACCATAACCCAAACCCTAATTGAACCTAGACCCTAATGTTGACCCCAAGCTTTATTTCAGAACCCTAACCCTAACTATAATCCTAATTATAATTGTAACCTTAACCCTAATTCTAACTTTACTCATAATTTTAATTCTAACTATATTACTAATTGAACCCTAACCCTAACCCTAATTAAAATATAACCCTAGTTGAAACCTTACCCTAACCTAACATTAAATCTAACCCTAATTATTCGTAATCCTAATTGAACACTAATGCTAATCCTAGTTGAGTCCTAACCCTATTCCCAATCCTAACCCTAACCTTTACCCCAAACCTATATCCCTAACCCTAATTAAACCCTAGACACTAACACTAACCGTAACCGTAACCCTATCCCTAATTCAATTATAATCCTAATAGATCCTTAATCCTAACCCTATCCCTAATTAAATCCTAATCATAATTGCAGTCCAATTCTAAATAATAATATTAGATAAATTATTTAATTTATATTGCAAATAAGCTAGTTTTAAATATATTAGTTTAAAAACTTATTTTCATATGTAGTAATAAATTTATTATGTTTTCTTTGTATTTAATTTTATAATTTTAAATTGATTTTAGATGTGCACTTATTATGAAAATTCTTTATATATTAGACTGAAATTATCTTTTCCTTATGCATAATGAAATCTTTAGTAAAGCCTTAAATTTATAATATTTTTTAAAGTATTGAATGTTTTTTTATGTTTTAAATATATTAATTTAAAAACATATTTTTATGTGTAATAGTAAATTTAGGAAAATTATTCCACACTTAATTTTCTAAGTTTTAGAAATTCTTTTTAGGTTATTTATTCAAAAATATTACTTTTTAAGTATATTAATTTAGAAACTTTTTATAAGAAATAGTAAATTTATAGTATTTCTCTTATAGTTTATATTTAAAATTTTAGAAACTTCTTTTTATGTTTAATAATTTAACATATATATTTTTTATACTTTATCTATTTTAACATTTTTTTAATACTTTATCATTATTATAATATAATTTCATATAAAAGATTGAGTAAGATTGGTAAGCTAAATAAACCTTATACATAAGATTTCAGATAGCCATTAATTTATATATCATTTTTTTCTACCCAAACATCATTTGTACAATTTAATTAAAAGTGAGTACTATAACTAAATATTAAAATACAATGTTAATAAAATAGGAAACTTTACTTATATGTTAATAAAATAGGAAACTTTACTTATAGTTATGACTATCTTGAAATCTTTATGTTGTAAATAGATGTAGATTCTATTTTATCAATATAATTTAAAAAAAAAACACATAAGAGACAAAAAAAAATTAAAAAAATCAAGATTAACCAAACATGTAATATAATTTAGATGGTTCTCAAATTTGATGTTCTTTTATCTACTATATTTAAATATTTTCCATTGAAACTTAACTGCACAAAGATGAATAAAATGATTTGTATAAGAAGCATGCCTAAGGAAATTAAATTTATTGCTAGTTATAAAATAGAGAAGTGGAAAAGTGTGAACAAATAATTATTCTCTTAAATATTTCTTAATTTTATACCACTTGTTGGAAACTTACAGCTTAACTTATGTTCCAATATTACATGCAACATTTAGTGGCCCCAAGAATAATTACATTTTTACAAAATGAAAAGTGTACAACACACCTTTTCCCAACAATTGTAACGGATGCCACTACAGATCAAGAATGTGTGAGTCAATATTTATGTGCAAAATTTGTGAATTTCCTTTAAGGCTTCTTGGTTGGCCTTTCTAATGCACAGTCGGTTGATGCCACTTGATAGTATTCTTTTATCCTTTGTGTGTAAAGGTTAGCTTTGATCGCCACTAAAATAATGTTCTTGCTTTATGCGAAAAAGATGAATTTCTTGTTTCAGATTAGTGAATGAAGCCCTTGCAGTTTCAAAACAAACATTTGGATAAATAGAATTGAAAGTCTTTTCTACTGTTTCTCTTATACTCTTGGCCGATTTTGTATCTATGGCTACACTGTTACTCCTCTATCAGAATTGTTTGGCAAGTTTTTTTTCAATGTTCTATAATCCAACGTTTTTAAGTGGTCACTAAACTATCACTATATGCAATGATTCTATACTTCTTTGTATGTTGTGAACCAGTAGAGAAAATCGGTTATTAAATAGCATCAAATTTAATCCTTCTACTTTATTTCCTACTATGATACCATGATCTTTTCTCTGTATTCGTTTTTCTAATCAGCATGCAAATTGTTTACCTATATTGGGTTCTTGAATACATGTATTGTTTAACCTATATTGTTTTTGATCAACAGGCATTCTTGTTGTAGGATTTTGAATTTGAAATCAATTTATTCTGTAATGAACTCTATTATTAGTCATCAGAGAGATGGAGAGTGAGGATTGGTGCCTCAAGGGGCTGGCACTATATCTTGGAGAAACTAACAACCCTTGCAACGTATTTTTCTGATTCTGTAATCATGACATTTCGACAAGCCAGTATGCTTTGTCTATGCTTCCACATTTTGCATGCATTTCTCTGGCTTCAACAAATATTAACATGTCGATGTCGATAGTTTTTAGTGGGTCATTATTTTTATCAACGTTTTTAGCATCTAATGAATCTTTTTTTTCTTTCTCATTGTAAAACAGAGGAATGAAGAGCGCATATCTGATGGCCTCCTCCTCCTTTTTCTTCTACTTTAATCTGCAATATAATATTGTGATGCACGACAATATAGATATTAGCATGTGCATGGTAAAATAAAATAAATAGTGATAAACTTAAACCAGAATAACTACAGACTTAGACAAGAAGGATACATGCATATAAATTAAAATAAATACAATTGATTTCTGTTGAGAAGTGGTATATCAGAGTCCTTGGCGCTTTCGTTCATTGTTCACCAGTTTATTTGGATACTTATCATGGCTGAATGCTTATTGAAGCACCTGCCTCGGTACTATGTAAAATCTATGTTTTCAAGTGGCACTGTGTATTCGAGAGAATGCATGAACAGATATTTATTAATAATTTTCTCATTATTTCTTGTGTACAATGGAATCATGTTTTGCACGCTCCGTATTCCTTCCAATCTTCCCATTTACCGATCAATCTTTCCACCGACCTATAAATTTATATTGAAATTTTGACCGCCCTATATTCATCATGTATTAGGGTTAAAACTCAGTCTTATATGATTAATTTTTGTCTCACTAAGACATTTGCACCTGAAAGCCCCCCATAATGTTATTTACTAGCACTTGCACCCATGGGGGGTTCAAGGAAAACGCCGATAGGAAATTGAAGGTGTGGAAGCAAAATGTGGAGAATGTGTACAAAATGGATTTGGCAAGGAAGCTCTCAAAATCTTTGAATTAATGAAGCAGTCAAGGAATAGATTAGAGGTGTGATCAAATCAAAGAGATCATAATCATGTTAATCTAAATTATGAATGTATGCTTAAATCCTCCAGTAGTCAAATCAAAGAGATCATAATCATGTTAATCTAAATTATGAATGTATGCTTAAATCCTCCAATAGTCAAATTGATTGATAATAATGGCTTTCAGAAAGAATGTGACGAGTACAAAATAATGATGGATTTTATTGTGCTTCAAGTCAAATATACAAATGAAAGTTGAGCTCCCCTAGGAGACAATCTAGGAGACAATTCTCATCTGAAAAATATTGATAAAGTTCAAAAGAGAAGTGCAAATGCAAAGGATTTTGGTGATCTTGATCAGAGAGCATTTGAAAAGTATCTACATAAATGCCCCCAAGTAGATGCTACAACTAGAAAGAGAAAAATGAATCTCAGACGATAAGAGAAAAGTAACTACAGCAGAATTCCAAACTTCAATTGATTGCTAGTCTATCATTTCCACTTTTTTAGCACTCAAATTGTTTACATAATTATTGTCCTATGAAATCATACATTAAAATGAACATTGTCAAAAGCCATTAAAGTGAAAGAAGATAAGATCACAATTGGTCATGGCTCATAGTGAGAAGGTTAGCATCTTGAGTCTTGACCTACTCTCTTAAATAATGCTTGGCTATTTTAAAATAATCCACTATTCTTTAAGATTTTCACCTAGAAGCAACATACACCATACACTGCAAATATTGTGTCCTCGTCACTGTTGCGATGAGACACATGATCTTACCTGCCATATACATAAAATGGGCACCTTTGATATCATTAGAATGCAACAGATTTGTTCACTAAAAACCTATCCTGAACCAAGTTAGAAAAATGCATTTGAAATTTATTTGCTACAGACAACACAAACAAATGAACTTGATCCCATCATCATCTAGTACCCCAGCGGTTGAGTACCCTGGCCCAAAGGGAAATTCTAGGTTCAAGCCCTAACCGGTTCATGCTTTTCAGCAGAGATTATGGATCCTTCAAAAGCCTGGGCCTCATACAACCAACATAGTGTAATGATTCATCTCTATGAGATGATGATTTACATAGAATAAACTGTACTAAATCATACACCCTAACAATAAATATGAAAACTTAAGAAACAGGTCACTTTGCAATAGGCAGTCAGTAATGCAGCTGTCCGAAAATTAAATATTAATAGCAAACATCCACCACCACTTGGTATTGTGTATCCCAACTAACAGAGCTTGTTGTCTCTTCATGCTATGTTGCCATTGTTGATATCATTAAATGCCATGACGAACGAGTCTTTTGCAATAAGAAAAATTAAGGTCTTTTCTCATTGCTTGGTATATTAGGATGACTTTGACTTATTGCTAGTAGCCAACATGACCTTAAATTACTCATGATTTTAAGCCAATCACTAGGTTTTAATTCCAACTATATCCCGGTCTACCTGAAATGTGAGTTCAGGAAGGAATTGGGTCAAATGTAAGTCTCCAGAGACTTTGGCAGAGCATATTACCTTAGACCTGGCATCTAAGCCAAAGATTTTTGTGCATTTCTGCGTAGTCTCTTGGGGTGTGCTTGTTGAAGATTTCGCTAAAAACCAGGAAGAGTTTTACTTTAGTGAAAAGTAATTTAGCAAAGGTCTCTGTAAGAAATCTGTTAAGTGATAGTGAACCTAAATTTGACAAGCATCTGTTTGTTTTCCAGAATTTCCTTTCACCTTGGAGTACATGCCAATCTACTTTAAATTCAAGTGAAATAGGTTTTATCAGTTCGTGGAAGACAACACATGATCCTAAATTTGACAAGCATCTGTTTGTTTTCCAGAATTTCCTTTCACCTTGGAGTACATGCCAATCTACTTTAAATTCAAGTGAAATAGGTTTTATCAGTTTGTGGAAGACAACACATGATTTTCTGCAGTGGAGTGAACATATCAAACTGGTTTGACATTAACTATACATGTATTTGACCTTCCACCTAAAGGAGGTTCAAGAATTACGCTGATAGCTATATGTATGTTAATATGTTGGAGAGTATTTGTTTGTGCATAGATGTGTATGGATGCTATAAGCTACAAATTCTAGCTATGTGGCTAGATTAAACAATTAATAATAAGTGATAAATAATTAAAAAAATAAACATAGACAAATCTAGATGTTCTCCTTAAAGAAATTAAGTATTATCTGATTTTAAAATATTTGCATAAAGATTTAAACCTACTTCTACTTGTGCAGACAGGTAGGATAAGTTGTTTTCTAAATTAGAAAGATCACTTCCTACTAAATAACTCTATAAAAGATAAAGTTGAAATTCATATATTTACAAACACATATACACATGGATCATTATTCATTGACCTAATTTTTTTGAGAAATGTCCATGTTGCTGAGCGCTAGCTATGAGCAATTGAGGTGGTCTATTTCCTCATTGAATAAGAACCACCCTCAGTAGGAATTGGTGAAAAGCCATCTTCCCTGTCACCACTAACAAAATGAAAAAATCATGAACATAGTAATATACTAAACAAAGTATCCAACATTTCTATCACAGTGAAGGAAAAATTTTGAAACGTGGGGATAAAACCAATTGCAATGTGGCAAGGGGAAAAACATGTAACTTGTATAGGAAAAATTGATGTAAAGAAAGGCATAGGCCTTATCTTGGAAGAAAGACCCCAAGCAGAGGAGATTGTGAAGAAATGCAATTGCTGTCCTCTATTTTTGGAACCAATGGGAGCCTATGTCCATAATAGGACGTTGGTAGCAATAGTTTTTCTAGACCATTCTATCGATGCTAACCAACCTGGAAAACTTGGTCTAATTTCTCTAGACCATTCTATCGATACTAACCAACCTGGAAAGCTTGGTCTTTCTTAATCTAGGTAACCAAAAAAGTGTAATGTATAGATGATAAAAGTAAAGGTGAGTTTGCCCTTTCAAAGTAATTATATTGGTTTGGCAGCAAAATGAAGAATTATAAATTAGCAGGATTGAGAAAGGCCACGTTTTAGAAAATCATTTAAAAGAAAAGAACTAATTATGTTAAAACTGGTCAAAAGGACTTACAACGAGCCCAGTGGGGCTCAAATTGACATGATTTAATAGCAAGTAGAACTGATAAAAAGAATGAACTGTTGTATTCTTTAGTTGGAAGGCTTTTTCAAGGATGTTGGATGTAGAGATTTATTTTCCTTAAACCAAGTCCTTAGCACTATGAATCAACATGCACGTAGCTAGGTAGATGAGTTCCAGTTGTAGATAGTTTGTGTAAAATTTGGAATTTAGTACATAGTTTATCATACATGTAACCTCCCATTGTTGTATGGCAATAGGTCTTGCATAAAAAGACTTAAGTCCAAAATCAATGGATTTCTAAAATCATAGCCTACACATTCAAAGAAAATGGACAGCATGAGGATAGCCACCATTCTATACAATTTACAGATAATCATAAGAATTTTTTCATAAGGCAAATGATTATTATGTTCTTCTAAGTGTTAAATCTATTCCTATAGCTTAAAAGTTTACAATTCACAGATAATCATAAGTAGTTGGACCTTGGCTTGTACTGTGCATGGTAGTTCTTTCTGTGATTGAAAGGTTGAGGTCAGCGCTAAATGAACAAGTATGATCTATTTATGAGGTAAGAAGTTCCCTAAAATATTTCAACTTTTACCATTCATGTGCATAAAATAACCACAAGTAAATAAAAGCTTCAGTTAATTTAGAGAGTTGAATATTTATTAGTTTTTACATATTATATGCAGGTATAAAAGTAAAAACATAGAAGTGAAAAACTATAATTATAAGTACTACTATTACCATAAGAAAGTAAAATCGTAACATAAGCATATGGCTGGGGTGAAACGGTAAGGTTAAAATAAATAAGAAACAAAAATAATATATTCAACAAAACATACTGTTGATGTTCTTCTCCAATACGTTGGCTGCTGTAAGGTTGTAGAGTATGTTCTCCAATAAGTTGGTGGCTGCAAGGTTGTAATTTTTCTTTTCACATTATGTTTCCTATTTATTGATACAGATAGGCGGTGTTAAAAAGACGTGTAAAAACTAAAAATTGGAGGTAGTCTTTGGCGGTGAAACAGAGTAAAAGTATATTAAAAAACTGTAGTGTCTGAAAATCCTATACAATTTCAAGCCCAATAAGTCAGTCTCTGGCAACCATTGGATACTATTAGTATTAACAACACTTCGGCTTGGATAAATGAAGATCCAACACTAACATAAGATTTACCTAGAATTTGAAACAGTGGACAAAACAAATTGATGAAGAATTGAGTAGATTAGTGGGTATGTAAAGAACTAATTTACTGCAATAGGTAAAATATTCAGATAAAATTTTGTTTGATAGAAAATAAGTACCAACAAACATCACATACTAATGTGTATCATTGCAAATGACGCCAGATGAAACAAACGATCCACTCTTTTTCTCAGCCCATATTGCCAAGCTAACTCTCAAATACGTAGCCTTAAAACCCTCCAATGCACTAATCATACAAATACTTGATATTGAACAGCGACATCCCTTGCCAAAATTAAAAGGAATTCACTCCACAATATAGCAAATCACCACAACTAGAAGACAATGTCAAACGCAAAAATCTAACACTATATTTCATTGCACTAAGCTCTGTGCATTATTTTGGATATTATATGCAATTTATGTTTAGACCTGACAGTTTTCCCGTGACCTGAACATGGTTTGCGGTGGGTTAAACCTGTGACCGGTGCGTGAGACAGGTTTTCTGGCACTATGGACTGGGCAAGTCCAGAAGAATAGTTTTCCCGTGTATCCCTGTGTCCCTGCCATCCTCGTGGGGGCAGTTGAATTAACAGGTATCCCTGAAAAGATTGCAGAGCAGTTTCCTACCTTTTAATAAATCTAGAAAATAGGGTTGCACTATAATAATGTGGACTGTATCAAATATCCAGTAATAACAAAGGGACATACATCAAAGCATAACAACAAGTGCCTTTGCTAAATTTGCAAAATAGGGTATCAGAGGCAGATGCGGATACCAAAAGTCCAGCCTAACCCTAATGTGGGTTTGCTGGGCATATAGCCCACACTCAAAATCGTTACCAGAAAACCCTAACGGTTTCATCCTGGCAATGATAGGGTTGTTTATGTGGTTGATTTGGGTAAGGGCATCCATCAAAGCATAAAGAACAAAGGGATTCTATCAGATGGTGCTGTTGGAGCTGCCCTGGTGTGCAAAAACAATTGTGTGTGAAGGGGAGCGACGAATTACCTGTTCAATGACAGAGGTCGATGGTGCCTTCATTTTTTGTAAACAAGTCGTGGCATTTATGGAAGTTGGGGGCGGTGGGCACAAATGTAGGCAGGAGCAAAGTTTTTTGACCTGCGTTGTCCCTGGTGCAACAACACGAGCGGCATGCACATCTATGCCCTTTGATTGACAACTGCTGAATTCCTCACGTCGGCAAAGCTTTGAGCGCCACATCCAAACGTAATAGCAGTCAGGGTATTCCAGTTGACAATATGAAAATAGTAGCTGCGAAGGGTATTCCGGTAGCGTGAGACAGGTTTGCAGGCCGAGTGTGCACTGGCGATCCCAGAAGTAGAGCCTATCGGCTAAATATTCTTGAAAAAGGAAAAACTATTAATATGTAATTAAAAAGTAAAAAATATCATAGGAGAGAGGGTTGGATAGTGGTGTAGGATCTTATAATTAGTATAGAAATTGAGAAAGATTTGATGAATAAAAGTAATTATTAGAATTATATATATATTTTTAAATATCTTAAATATATATTTATGAAAAGAGGAGATATTCATATTACTTGCACTTACTCTTCTATGGATCTACTCAAAAATTGATTAATTTTGCAAAAAAAATTTATCTTGGTCTTACAAAGTTAGATTTGGTTTTATATTTCACTAGCATTATATTGTCATTAGGAAAAATAGACAATCTTAATTACTTTTGAAAATAATCATCAAAGTCAATTTTTTTTTTATAATAATTAAAATTATTTTAAGTTATCATGGTCATGGAATTATTAAAATTTATTATCAATTAATATCAAAATGAAAGACATTTGAACTAACAAAAAATCAAAATCAAACATATTTGATGCAAAAAAAATTAAAATCAAAGAGATTTGATGCAAAAGAAAAATCAAAATCAAAGAGATTTGATGAAACAGAAAAATCAAAATCAAAGAGATTTGATGAAACAAAAAAATCAAAATCAAAGAGGTTTGATGAAACAAAAAAACCAAAATCAAAGAGATTTGATGAAACAGAAAAACCAAAATCAAAGAGATTTGTTGAAACAAGAAAATCAAAACAAAGATTTGATGAAACAAAAAAAAAAAAGATTTGATGAAAGAGAAAAAAAAAAAAAAAAAGATTTGATGAAACAAAAAAATCAAAACAAAGAGATTTCATGAAACAAAAAAATCAAAACAAAAATTTGAAAATATTTATTACTAGCACTTGCACCAAAAAAGGGTGCAAGAGCTACGCCGATAGAAAAATATAGGTAAATAAATATATTAGAAAGTATAATTTGTGTGTGCAAATGATATGTTTTGTTTACCAATTTTTATGAAGATAATATTTAAAATAAGGTGTAGGTATAATGTTAATTTAAGAAAACAATCTCCAATACACAAGTTTTCACGACTTTAGTTACTAATCCAACAAGTGCTACCCCAAACACAAAGGGATTGGGATTGATATGATTTAAGTTAGTTGACTAATGTAGATCATTCTAGATATTTGAACATGCAACAGACTCCACGTGGTGCCCTAGACCGGTTATCATCACACATGATGTTTCTTGGCTATCAATAAAAAGTCACCTGTTTCACCAATACCTATATATTCAACACAACAAATAGGTTCTTGTGCAGTATGTTTTAGATTTTAAGCTTACATTTTCCTATAGTTTCTAGTGTTTGTGTGTGTGAGCGAGGGAGTAGCAAAGTTGAAGTAGAGGCAAGATGGAGGATACTATCTTAGGAAAGTATAGACTAAAGAGATAAATATGATTGAATATTGAATTTCCTCTCAATTTGGAATACTTGGGCTCAATAGAGTTTTTCCCATTTGGGGCCTTTGGATATGGCCTAGATCGTTATGCTCTTAAGCTAGTGAGTGAGGGGCCTCCTCCCACTAGGGTTGTCAAAGCTCGTATTGACCTTGTTGTACAAGATATCATTGAGCAAGTTGCTTACCAGGAAGTTGGTCATCTCAGGTAATACCATAGTTATCAAATGCAGGGGAATTTGACAAGTTTATCACTTGTTTTGTACTATGGAGTTGATTCAATGACATGGGGCTTTCTACATTGAGGTTTGATTTAAAAGTTATAAATAGAAAAGAATGTAGTAGGTTGTTTATTTTTAGGTTGCTACAAATGGAAGAGGTAGATCAGAATTGGAAGAGTTATAGTCTGGGTTCCCTAAAATCTCTCATCAGATATTGGGATGAAAATGTAATACTATAACTACCTTTTATAATCTGAGGTTTGTTGAAAATATTTAACTAAAATTTCTATAATCTCATAACGTCCATGAATGTTATGAAAAAAAACACACAAAAATAAATAATCTGACCGGTAACTTCCAAAACCATTCATTAAAATTGTGCAATTATTTGTGTTCACCATGATGCCAATGAGATAAAATGCGACAAACCAAAACGAATCGCCCCTCCAATTGCTGCTTCAATCTATTAACAATGTCATTTGCAACATAGTAGCACCACACTAAAATCAATGTCATAGCTCATGGCCATTGTCGGCTCAGAAACAACCAGTTTAATAAAGCCAAAACCACACAATTGTAACCAAGCAACTTCCTCAGAATAATCAAATATAATACGATACGCAATATTAGTGAGTGAATCTGGATTATATGGCTTGCTCATTATGTCTACTTCTGAATATTAAAGGATTTTTTTCAAGAAAGCATATAAAAAGAAAGTGATTTCTTAAGCCTCATGTAAGAATGCTTAAATAGTAATTTAATATAAACATTTTTATTGATTTAAACAGCTTGTACAATTATTGGTAGTCCTTCATAATTATGAAAAATTTCTTGTAGATAAACCTTGGTTCTTGGTTCCCCATTAAGAGGTCAATGGAATTGGGTAAAGTGAAATCAAGGTTGTGTGATGGAAGCCACCACTTGAGTACATTAACTAAATTTTGACAAAGTCGATAAAGGTAATCCAGGCCAAGCAAGTAATGGTGAAGTTTCTAGAAACTATTAGTTGCAGCCCACTTTTACTTACTTTATTTATAATGGGAAAGCAACCCAAATTTACTTACTGTAGGTATAATGGGAAAGTATAAGGCTTGGCCTTTCTAAAAGGTTTACCATTAGCCCAAGTCTCAAAGATTTTAGAGAAAAGGATGAATGAGAATATGGATGGAGAGAGGCTCCATGATAATAATATGTGCAATGAAAGAAGGCATAGAATTTGGACATTGTCATATTTGGTTTTATTAGCAAAGAGGTCCTTTAAATAACTATTAATATTCCCAAGACCAAATTCACACATTCAAAGATATGGAAACAAGTTGGCCAATTTGATAGTTAGCTATAGTATCCTTTCTAATCTCACTCAATGTGTTAGAAATGTTAATTTTTATTCTTTTTTTAAGGGACTTCATTCCCTTTTAATTACTGATTGTCAAGGAAGTGTAAAGATATGAGGAAATAATTAAGAAAAATGACATGAGAAAATAAAAGATTAAAAATTTGGGAGAGAGTGAAAATTAATTTTAAAAATGAGTGAAAGCATGTGCTTTGGAAGTTAATTATCTTCTATTTCACACCATCCACATCTCTATTTGATTTCAATTTCTAAAAAAGAAGGCTACCCTCTTCTTCTCTACCATTTGATCATCCCTTTGTCTCACATTTTGTTCTAAACATAACAATTAGTTTTAATAATGATCATAGTTAAATGTTAAACAATATGCAATCACTACTTATATCATTTTAACATAAAAAGGTTAGCAAATTAATTTCTTTAAGCACACAATTGCATGCAAAACCTTCTCATTGAATGCAAAATGATAACCAAGTTTAGTTCCATTGGAAGGTGGTGAAGACAATTGAACATACCCAAAAAAACATGATCAATAATCCCCAAAAAATAAAAAGAAGAAATAAGAAAAATGTTGGATGAGAAGATTTAGTAAATCATATGGTTTATAATATTACAAACAAATATATGTTTTAGAAGATTATGAATAAACTAAAGATGCCTACCATGCTTTGTTTTAATCTAGGACACTACAATTTCCTCTACTATTACTAGTTCTATTTTGATGTTGTTATGTAAATGTTTAACAAGGCTATATAAACTACCCATTACAAATGCTAAATAAAGCATTACAAATTTATTTTTTAGATTGTGTGTTAATCGTTATAGTGCTCCAAATGTCTCCCTTACCCACTCACTCATCATGATATTTACAATTGAGATTTTGATATTTGATGAGAATTGAGTGACATTTCATTTGTGGAGTGATGTATTTGATTATGTGCAAAAGAAAATCTCTTATATTGATGGAATATGGCTATTATTTTGTGTGTGCATTTACAAGAATTGATGGTTCACCTCATTAATTATTTAACATAAATGAAAATATTATCATACAAATTAAAAAAATAAGAGTTAATAATAATAATTTGAGTAATTTGACTAAATGAAAATAAAATTTATCTATATTTTTTTTTACCTTTAAAATATATATATATTTTATATAATTATAAGATTTGTTTACGTATAATAGCCTATAGACCAAATTACAATGGAAGTAGGTGAATCAAAGACAGTGTGTAGTTTGACAATAAATCAATGCATATACCATCAGATCTAGAATGCTTCCTACCCTGTCCAATCCATGGTAAGAAAAACAAAACAGAAGTCCATTTTGATCTGTAGTTCTTGTTTATAAAACGAGTTTTGTGTGTTTTGAAATCCTAAAAACTACAAAGTGCCATGTAAACTTTGTTTACGCTTAAAATGGAGGTCTGGGCAGGGTATTTATTCTATCAAATTTGAATTCCATTTGCACCCATCCTCAAAGGGAGCTTGCCTTTTGATGTTGGGTACTTACCCTTCACAATACACTCTTGCTATTATTTTGATCCGCACCATAATTAGAAGTAAAACCCCTCCTACACAATGCTCTACAAATTTTCCAAGATGGGCACATTACATTAGATCCCATGAGTTTAATTACAAGAGAAAAAACAACATTCGTCAAAAAATGATTCATATTACATCTTCACAGATGAGAGACGTTTACAAAAATTTTGAAAAAGGGAAGATAGATGGAGAATCGCAAATGAATTGTCAGAAATGTTAGAATATAACCCAAGTCTTGGCCTCTGCAAACCATTGGTCTGATCTTTTCGCAATTATGAGAAGCTCCCTCAAATGCAAAATGATCCACATTCTTTAGCTTTTTGATATTTCAAAGAACACCCACAACCTTCCCACACTTCACTGTTGAAAAACATCAGGTGAAAAGGGAGAAAGAGGAGGCAAAGAAAATTCCCAATGAGTGGCTCTCCTCAATCCCAAATAACACTCTTCACTTTCCTGGCCTTCCATACATATTTGAAAGCACACCAACAATCTACTTTCACCTTACTGTAGGTAGAATTACAAGGAAGAGGAGACAAAGCAACCTCTAATAGACCTTATTATGTGGTCTTAAAAGAGCTGGCAAAGTGCCAAATGAAGACGTCAAAAAATCACAATCTCCATTTCAATTTTGTTATACTATAATCAATCAGAAAAGGGAAAAAGAAAACAGAGGAATCGTTCACCTCCTAGATGCACAGTTTGGAGTAATTGAAAACATAATAGGCCATGGCAAACTGGACTTGATTCTCTGGAGGTCTAATGGGATAACTTTGCAGCGATACATATTCATAGGAAATGACAGTAGCGGTAGCATTAGGATAAGGATAAGATACGATTCAATTAGATTGCAGTAAACTTGATATGATTCGGGTAGATATGATTTGATCTGACCATGACCGAAAACCTGTAAAATTTGATTTGATAGATGACCATGACCGAAACCATTTGCTGTTTAATGACAACCCAACAATGGTTTAATGCGTGAAATAGGTTTGGAGTAAAAGTTCACTCTATATATAGCCTATTGGCTAATAAAATAAATTAAAAAAACAAATAAATAAATCAAACATTAAAAATAAGTTAATTAAAAGATCAAATAATTAAATCAAGGTCAAAAATAAATAAATTAAAAGATCAAATAAATAAATCAAAGAGATTGAGAAAAACACATAAATCAAAGATAAATCAATCAAAAAAGAAAATTAGAGATTTGATCACAAAGATTTGATTAAAATATCAAATTAATGAATCAAAGATAAAAATATAAATTAAAAGATCAAAGAGATTTAATCACCAACAAAAATCAAAGATAAAAATATTTGAGAATCTTTACCATAGACAAATTAAAAGATGAAATAAATAGATAAAAGATAAAAGATAAATAAAAAATGATCACAAAGATTCAAATAAATTAAAAAAGATCAAATAAAAAAATTAAAAATAAAAATAAATTAAAAGATTAAATAAATAAATAAAAATATTTAGATAAATGACAGATTTGATCACAAAATAAATCAATCAAAAAGAATAAACAAAGATTTAAAATATAAATCAATAAGAAATACTAAATAAAAAAAACCTCACAAAGATTTCAATACATGAGGTTAAATTCTAAGGGTTTTCGATAAGCGTTCAATTAGGATAAGATTTTGGACTAGGATTAGGGCTAGGGTTCAATTATAGTTTTTGAAAGAGGACAAAACAAGTTTTACAGAGACTCGAAACTACAAAGTTTACAAACAAAAGAAAAGATCATCAAAGACCCCATAAACAGAGAGGCTGTAGAGAGGACAACATAATGACAAAGACACATCCACCAAAAAAGCCAACAAGGGCCACAAAAAAGACCCAAAAAGACCAGACAAAACACCAGCAATGACTAAACTTGGGAATTTAATGTTTCCTCTATCTCAGCTTCCATGTCGTTCATTTCCTAAACCCCCTTCTTTAAGATCTGGACCATCTGGGTAGTAGGAGGCACTTTCCTCTTAAGGTTGGCATGGGTCCTCTTCAATATTCCTTGGTCTTCAGTCTTGCTTTTATCCTTGTCCTCTTCCAGATCAACAACCAGCAAGCCCTGTTGCGAATTTTCCAACTTTTCAAACATTGCATTAATGATAATGGCATTGTGCCTTGCCATTCTATGGTTTTGTTCCACAACAGTTTTCATGTTTTTTATTTTAACAATTTCAGCTTCTAAAGTCTTATACTTGTCCTCAATGTCATCATCTCTCATTCCAGTATTGTTCTTTTTCCGTTTTCCTTCTTCATTGCTCAGAGCAGACAACTTCAATTCTAGTTCCTCCAACTTGCTATTTAGAACCCTATTTCTGAAATTAAGATCATTAATTTCTTGATAGGCCCATTTCATAACCCTCAAAATATCACCAACGCCACTTCTAGCAGAGGCAAGGATATCTCCAGATTGATCCCGGTCTAAAATGAGGTTAATATCATCTGGGTTAGGGGAGTTGGGAAATCTGGTACCATCATCTCTGAAAGAGGTAGGAGGGGTAGAGACATAGTTTCTGCTAGCTTCATGGTTCTCAGTTTTGTCCTCCAGAGAGTCCGCAGAGTAGGACACCAACTTATTGGTAGGGGAACGCTTGAGAGTGGGATTCTTTAAAGGAACCGGGCAGTCGGGGTAAATCTCAAAGTTAGCTTTTGCGAGCTAGGGTTTACAAATCTGGGTTTTCTTACCAGACAGAACATGGGACAGATGGGCTTCAACAATTCTCTCCAGGTTAGGCTTAGAAAGATTCTCTGAACCACCACTGTCCGTATCATAATCCTCAGACGATGTGGAGGCAACTAGTTGGGATAAAGCCGACAGACTTTGATAATGTTCATATATTAACCTTATAAGACAAGGATGAAGAATAGGGTATTTTCTACGATTTTTCTTGTGGTCCATAAGGCTATTGCTCAACGAATAGAACAAATAATGAGGCAGATAAATCCGTACCTTATGGCGGAAGTGGTTAAGGATAGCAAAGTGATGACCATAAACTTTGGTGAATCTCCCATCCAAGGTAATATACTCCATTATGACACGAAGCACCTTTCTCCAAAGCACCTTGATGGTGTCAATTTCAAAATAGTTGTTGGAAACTTTGACCATCTTCATTTTCTCCTTATCTTTCTTAGGGAATTTGATTACCGCCTCGTCTAAAAACCTTTTGTCACGATAAAACTTTATGCCCTCAGTGGACATTCCAGTCACCTCTCCTATGATTTTCTCATCCAATTTCACTTTTCTCCCAAAGAGGATTATTTCTCCATTATTCCAGTTCTTCTCAAAGTAGTCAGTAGCAATTGGATCAGGCCCATGAAATTTTTCTAGGAATGGAACTAAACCATCTCTCACAACCTGTTTCCAGACCTTAGCATTCCTCGTGTGCATTTCATAGCTTTTAGGCTCAATTCTTTTCCTATCCCCCCCATTTTTGTATGCACCTCACTGCAGTCTCTACCAGCGCCAAAAACCTGTTGCAAATTTATGCAACCATTCCAATGAACCCACAAAGAGTGCCACTTTTTCTTACCAGCTAAGTTATTTGACACAACCGCATCAAATTTCTTGATTTTGATGTACTTAGCCCTTTTCCCTATCATCATTAAAGATATTTTCCTCTTTCCCATGCGAAACATCATAATCTAATAAGGCCCTGACTTCAACTCCCAAGTCGGTAAAATTCTGCCACGTGTTCAGACCTTCCCTCTTAACCCCCTCATTCGCAAAGTCATCCGCCATGTTGTTAGCTTCCCTATAGACGTGGGATACTTTAACTTTATCAAACTTGTCTAAAATAGATTTTTCTTCTTCAATCCAATTCTTTATAGACCAAGAGGGGGGTCCTACCTAGGAGACAATCAATGATGTTTTTGGAGTCCCCTTCTAGCCATAAATATTTTATATTCATATTAAGTGCTAAATTTAAAACTTGAAAGACTCCTATAGCCTCTGCCACATGGTTGGTTTGATGACCTAGGGAAATGGCCACTGATGAGGTCAAAATAACCTCATCATAATAATACCATAAAGACCTGGTTCATACATGCAAATCTCTATCCTCTGCCAATTAATTAAATTTTAGGAGAAATAATTGCTTAATTTTAGTAAGAACTTGTATAAACTTTATTTCTTTTGATTTCTTAAAGTAATTTGCCAATACAAATTTAATGGGTTGTTTTAAGTGTTTTGTAGATAATAATCGATCAATCAAAGTTACAGATTGAAGCATCCAGCTGGTACGTGCTCCAGAACAGTTAGAGATATATGCTGGAAATATGCTTCAGAACTTCAGGATGATGGACCGAAGATGTTGTTGTTCTTAAAGTTGTTATTTTTGTTATCTTTTAAATTAAAGACTTTATGGCTCAACTTGAGCCTCTTAAATGTTGTGTAATAGGATTAAAGATATACGAGTTATACGTAGATCTATTTAGATACTTTTCAATGGTTATCCATACCATCTGAAATATAGCATGTAGTTACAGTTTCTCTATAAAAGATACGGTCTCTGGAAGTAAGATATAGATAGTGAAAAGTAATGTTATACTGTCAGAATGTTTCCAAGGTTTATGAATAAAGAGATTGTTATCTGAAATTCTAAGTTATGAGTTATGGATGATAACTATGATTGATGGAAGTGTTTCTAAAATAGTTGTGAATGTGAGCTGAGAATGAATGTGTTGTCCCACAAGCTGGCCACTCGACAGGAGTAGATAAGTGTTCTCTTTTATTATACTGTTGTTCTGTAGAGAGTTATTTAAATTTAGTGTTATGAAATTTTAGTTCTGAAGTATGTCTTATCTTTTCACTTCCGTAGTTTCTATTATTTACTGTTAGAATTTTTATTGTTAAGGAAATGTTTTATGGATTGCTATAAGTTTTTATGCTCTTATAATTTTTTAGCTTCTTAGTTTAGTTGTTTCTATGCTTTTTAATTTAGTTATTATGTTTTTAAATTAGTATACTTATGCCTACAATTCAAGCATTTTCTGTTTTCTTAGGAATAGATTACTTTACAGTTTGATAGTTAAACAGTTTGAAGTTGGAATTAATCTTAAGTCATTCTTAAAAGTTAGAAAACCTAAGGGAGATACTCCAGACCTCTTCTATTGCAGACTGCCTTGAACACTACCCGGTTGACAAATTGAATATTATATTCTAAAGTAATGGGACCTAACGACAGCCTATCAGCCACAGCTGCCATAAAGTTACCATTTGAGTCCCTTAACACACCTCCACTTCCAGACAACCCCGGATTTCCCTTTGAAGTGCCATCAAAGTTGGCTTTAATCCAGCCATTTGGAGGAAAGGTCTAGCACACACCCTCCCTACTTTTCTTAGCTAGCTTGGATGCCTTAGAAACATCCATTTTGATATTCCAATCCTTGGCTATCCTTAGATCATAGGGAGTACACAACACAACTTCAAGGTTAAGAGCTTTTTGGGGAATAACATTGAAGTTTTCCTTTATAAGCCTTTTTTTTTTTTCAAAAACATTAGTCTTTGACATCTCCTTATCCTTGAAAAGTCTATTATTACGTTATTTCCACACTCCCCAAACAACAAAAGGGAAAATAAAAGCCCATAACCTTCGAATGAAAGGATTTTGAGATGGAGCTTTCCATTGTGAAAAGAAATCTTCAATGGATAGGGGGAACACCCAAAAAATATTCTAGAGGGCTAAAAATTTTCCCTAGATTGTAGTAACAAATGGACAGTGGAGAAACAAATGGTTAGCTGACTCTGCCTCACACTTGCAAAGGTAACATCTGTTGGGGATTTGAAATCCCCGTTTGCAAAGATTATCCACCGTTAGCACCTTATTTTGAAGCATAATCTAGAAGAACATGTTGACTTTAGGAGTCAAGTGTTTAATCCACACTTTAGACCAGAAATGAGGGGGGACTTGAGAAAGGGACAGCAGAGAAACAATCGAAGAAATAGAGTAGTTACCTGAAGGGTTGTCCATCCAGACAAGATGATCATCCAGCTGATTTTGTCCCAATCTAACAACCCTTAAGGAAGATTGAAGCTGAGCCAACTCCTAACTAACCACACACAAATCGACCCAATCTCCTTCATTCCAGTAATCTTTAACATACTCTCCAAAAGTTGCTTTGCAAAACTCAACCCATCTGTTGAATCTTTCAATTTTGATTAGGGGATCCTTAAAAATCCATCTATCCTCCCAGAACCTAGCTTGATTGTCGCTTCTAATGTTCCATCCAACCCCTGATTCCAAGATATTTCTACCAACAATCATGTCATTCTAGCACACTGAACCACGAGGAAAAATAGTAGAATCCAACAAAGCTCTGAGGGACACATAATTTTTCATTTATTTACTTCTTAAAATATCTTTCCATTCTCCAACAGACGAGAAGGATCTCCATATTTTTTTTTCAAGAAGAGTCTTATTAATCATTATGATTTTTCTAAGACCTAATCCCCCCAAGGTTATCGGTCTGCAAACCAAATCCCATCCTATATAAGAGGCATCCTCTTTCTCTCCTCCACACCAGACCAAAGGAGTATTTTTTGGATCTTTTTAATGGCCTTCACGTATTTAGTAGGGATTTTGAAAAGGCTTAAAGCATAAACTGAGAGATTCTGAAGAGAAGCTTTAAGGAGCTGAATTTTTCCAGCTTGGCTCAAAAGAGCTCCTTTCCATCTAGCCAACTTCTTACTGAACCTATCAACCAGTGAACACCAAAAGGAGTCTGGAGGTTTAAGACATAGTGGTAGTCCAAGATAAGTAGAGGGTAAGGATTCCACTCTACAAGGTCAAGGATTCTTGCAATCTTGACTTGTCTATGCTCAGGGGTATTAAAGAAAAAAAGGGAACTCTTCTGTCTAGTGACCATCTGTCCAGTCGCCTTCTCATACACATCTAAAATTTTTTTCAAAGTCTTAGCCTCAGTCATCGTAGATCTTCCCATCAGCACAGTGTCATCAACAAACTGTTGGTGAGAACAAATCAAATTAGTAGATGAAGGGCTAAGACTAGCAAGAGACCTTTGTTCAATCAAACTTTTAAGATTCCTTCCTAGGCTCTCAGCCATGATTGTGAATAGAATAGAAGAGATAGGATCACCCTATCTTAGGCCTCTTGAATTTTGAAAGAATATTGAAGGAGACCCATTGACAATGATAGAGGTGGAGATAGTAGTAACCAACTGATTCACCAACTGAATGACTCTGCTGCTAAAACCAAACAACCTAAGAATTTTAAATAAAAACTCCCAGTCAACACGGTCATAAGCTTTGGATATATCCAACTTATGAAGAAACCATTCAGTTTTAGATTCCACAAGTGAATGGATATTCTCATGGACAGTAACTATAGAATCTAAGATTTTCCTTCTAGGAACAAAACCATTATGTTGAGGGGATATCAACGAGGGAAGGATAGTAAGGATCCTTGACATCAAAACCTTAGATATGATTTTATAGAAAGAGTTGCAGAGACTAATAGGTCTAAACGCCTCAAACTCCATTGCCCCAGGTTTCTTGGGAACAAGGATTGGACAAAAATAACATTTAATTCCTTAAGAAGACTTCTGGACCCAAAGAATTCCTTAACAACATTCACAACATCCTTTTCAACAATTTCTCAAAACCATTGAAAAAAGAACATAGGAAACCCATTAGGGCTAGGGGCCTTGTTTCCTTCGAAATAAAATACAACTTTCATAATTTCCTCCTTAGAGGGAATGGCAGCAAGCTTATCATTATCTTCCATCCCAACAACCTTAGGGATAGCCTCTAACAAAAAATCTTGGTCATTATGGTTGACTTCCCCATTCGCTGAGAGAAGGTTGTTAAAGAAGAGGACAACTTGCTTTTTTATGTCTTCCTCTTCCTCATATCTCATGCCATTAACTTCTATGTGAGAGATTCTATTGGCAGCCCTGTGTTTTGAAGTAGACAGATGGAAGTACCCGGTGTTTCTATCTCCAGCTGAGAGCCACAACACCCTAGATCTCTGCCTCTAGAACTCCTCTTTAGCTATAATATCATGCAATTTCACCAGCAGCTCATTTTCTTTTGCCCTATTATTTTCATTGCATCCTTCCCTCTGAATTTTATCTTGGATCTCCACAAGCTCCATTTGAAGTTCAAATTTAATGCCAAAGATGTTTCCAAAGGATTCTTTTTTCCAACTTCTTAATTTGTGTTTGACTTCCCTCGGTTTCTTAACAATTCTAAACATAGCAGTTCCCAGAACATCAATATTCCACCATTTCTTGATTTCATCAAAAATATGGGGGTGGGACAGCCACATTCTTTGAAATCTAAAGGGAGAATTCTTCTTCACCTTTATAGGGTCTGCCACAAAACTAATAGGAAATTGATCAGAGCCCACTCTAGAAAGAGCTTTAAGAGAATAGTAGTAGTTTATAAGCCACTGATCATAAATTAAAGTTCTATCTAACCTTACTTGAATCAGTTCCTTACCGATTCTTCTATTCAACCAGGTATATACGGCTCCTTGCAAATCAAGATCAATCAATGCCTTATTGATGAAGTCCAAAAGATCATATTTACTCTCTGAATTCACCTGAGATCCTCCAAATTTCTCTTCATTCAGAAGGGGTGTGTTAAAGTCACCCATTACAACCCAGTGGTCATTATCAAAGATCCTACAGAATGCAGAGAGATCCTTCCAGAAATATTTTTTGGCTCCTTTCCCATTAGGAGCATAGATATTTGACTGAATCCAGCTAAAATTGTCTCTAATATGTGTGAATTTAGTAGCCACATGATTAGTGCTCTCCAACAAAGGTTCCCCTTTAATAAAGTTTTGGTTCCAAAAAGTAGCAATTCCTCTTGATGCACCATCTGAACTATTTCCTTGGATTCCATAGTTCTGAAACATTTTAATCTTCTCCACCTTATCTTTGGACATTTTAGTTTCTTGGATGAGAAGAATATCAGGTTTATGATCCCTAACAAAATTGTGCAAAACATCCCTCTTATGAAGGCTATTAAGCCCTCTAATATTCCAAGACATAATCTTCATAGCTTACCATGGGATTGGAGAATCTTTGGAATGGTCTTTTGAAAACCATCCGCTATGTCTTGAAATCTTTCATTCTCTCTTTGCAATTTACTCGACCTTCTTCCTTGGCTATACTTAGTAGCACCACAATCCACCTTTGCTCTTGTTATGGTAATAACTCCACTCAGAGTATTCTGTTGTTTACTTCTCTCCTTCTTTTTCTTCAAATGAGAGAGGAATTCTTCCCAATCAGTATCTTCTTGACTCTCCAACTCTCTCCCAGATTCCCATTCCTTATCATACATTCTTCTTTGCTCCCAGGGGAGAGTATCCATCTGGCCATTCCTGAGCTGGTTCATTTTGTCACTTGAAAGTTCGGTATTCTAGCTCAGATTCTCAAAGGTGTCCTTGACAAAATTCAGAGTAGTTTTTTCCCAAAGTTTAAGAGGGTCACTCAGAGGGAAACATTCTACAGAAGTGATAGGAATTCCAATATCTAGAGACAAACCCTGGATAGGAATATCCTCTAGTCCAGGATCCCCATTATCTTTTCCTTCTGCTAAAATCTTAAGAGTGGAAGAAACAAAGTCCTTATCCCTTTTATCATCCCCAACATGCTCCAAGATTTCTTCTCCTTCTTCCTTTGAACCAGAAATACTTTCTACCCCTATTTGTTGATTCTTCTAAACATCAAAATCCTTGGGTTCTGTTTCTCCATTGGTACCAGTGGTATTCCTTTGAGCTTCAAATTTCTTGCCAAATTCCTCGTTAAGGGTATAGTTCAATGAAGATTTAGGTTTAAGGTTATAGTTCAAATAGGGTTACAATTTAATTATGGTTATGATTCAATTAGGGTTAGAGTTCAATTGTGATTATAGTTAGGGACAAGTATAGGGCTCAATTAAAGCTACTATTAGGGTTAAGGTTAGGGTTAGTATTAGGGTTGAATTGAGGTTAAGATTAAATTAGGGTGAAGGTTATTGTTCAATTAGGCTTAGTGTTCACTTATGGTTATGACTGTGGTTAGGGTTTGGGTTAGTGTCTTATAATGAAGCTTGGGGTTAGGGTTATAGTTAAAGTTCAAATAGAGTTATGATAAATGTTAATTTTATAATTCAATTAGGGTTTGGATTAGGACTAGCATGCAATTAGGCTTTAGTTATTAAGGTTGAATTAGAGTTAGTATTAGGGTTTGGGTGCAATTAGGGTTTATTTAAGGTTGAATTAGGGTTACAACTAGGATTCAATTAGGGTTATGACTAGGGTTAAAAAGTGTTATTGTTCAATTAGAGTTTAACTATGGTAAGTGTTATTGAGGTTCAATTACAATTAGTATTAGGGTTTGGGTGCAAATAGAGTTTAATTAAGGTTGAATTAGGGTTACAACTAGGATTCAATTAAGGTTATAATTAGGGTTATAATGTGTTATTGTTCGATTAGATTTTAACTATGGTAAGTGTTATAATTCAATTATTATTAGGGTTCAATTAAGGTTAGGGTTCAAATAGGGTTAGGATTAGTGTTAGGGTTAGGGTTCAATTAGGCTTAGAGTTAGGGTAAGGGTTAGGACTAGGATTAGTCTTAGGTTGAGGGTTCAATTAGGGGTAGGATTCTATTATAAAGTTTTGGGTTAGGGTTATAGTTGGGTTTCAAATAGGGTTATGATCAAGGTTAGGTGTAAGATTCAATTAGGCTTAGGATTCAATTAAAATTAAAATTAAGTTAGGATTATAGTTAGGGTTCAATTAATGTAAGGTTAGTGTTAGGGTTAGGATTAAAATAGTGTTTAGAGTTAGGATTAGAGTTCAATTAGGGTTAGGGTTAGATTAATTAGGGTTAGTGTACAGTAGCATTCAATTAGGGTTAGGGAGAGGATTCTATGATAAAGCTTGGGGTTAGGGTTATAGTTAGGGTTCAAATTGGGTTACAATCAAAGTTAGGTTTAGTATTCAATTAAAGGGTTAGGAATGGGGATCAGTTAGGATTGGGATCCTATTAGAGTTAGGATTATAGTTATGGTTTAATTAGTGTAAGGGTTAATGTTAGGGTTAGGATTAAATTAGTGTTAAAATTTAGGGATAGAGTTCAATTAAGCTTAGGATTAGGGTCCAATTAAGGTTAGAATTTAATTAGGATTATGGTAACAATCTAATTAGGGTTAGGACTACAATGGCTAGGGTTAGGTTATAATTATAGTTAGAGACCAATTAGGTTTAGTTTTACGCTTAGGGTTAGGGTTAGGGTATAATTATTTGTCAGAATTTAATTAGGATTAGGATTAGAGTTTAATTAGGGTTAGAGTTAGGATTAGGTTTGGGGTATAATTAGGGTTACAATTCAATCTAGATTCAATTAGGGTTAGGGTACAAATAGGGTTGGGATTTAATTAGGGTTCTTGTAAATTAGCATTCAATTAGGGTTAGGAATCAATTAGGGCTAAGATGAGGGTTCAATTAGTGTTATGATTTTATGATAAAGGTTGGGGTTGGGGTTACAATTGGGGTTCAAATAGGGTTATAATCAAAGTTAGGTTTATTATTCAATTAAACTATTAGGATTGGGGATCAATTAGGGTTAAAATTCAATTGGAGTTAGGGTTATAGTTAGGATTCAATAAGCATACTTAGGGTTAGGATTAAAATAGTGTTCAAAGTTAGGGTTAGAATTCAATTAGGATTAGGGGTACCTGGTTCAGGTTAAATTAGGGTTAGAGTAATTAGGAATATTTTTAGAGTCTAATTATGGTTAGTGTTTAATTAGGGTTGGGGTTGGAGTTTAATAAGTGCTCATTTTGTGTTAGGGTTTACTAAAGATCGAGTTTATGATTAGGGTTCAATCAAAGTTAGGGTATAATTAGGGAAATAATTCAATTCTAGGTTTAGGATATATTAGTTTTCAAATATAGTTAGGCATCACTTATAGTTAGGATTAGAATTACAATTCAAATAGGGTTAGAGATAGGGTTAAGATTAGAGTTCAATTAGGGTTATGGTTAGGGTTAGGCTTAAAGTTAAGCTTAGGGTTAATATTCAATTAGGATTAAGGTTAGGGTTCAATTAGGGTCAACAATAAATTACAATTACTGTTAGGGTTAGGGTTTGGGTTTAATCAAGGTTAGGGTTTTATATCTAATTATAACACAAATCCTAATATTAACCTTTAATATAACCCTAACCCTAACCATTTTCCTAACCAGGCTAACCCTATCCCTTAACCTAATCTTAACCCTAACCATAATCTAAACCCTAAACCTAACAATAATTCTATATCTAACTATAACCCTAATCTTAACCTTAAACCTAACCCTAACCCTAAATGTAACCCTAACCCCAACCCTAATCTATCTCTAATTATAATCTAAACCCTTATCTTATCTCTAAGTGTAATCCTAACCCTAACCATAATTTGAACCCTAAATCTAAAAAAAATATTATATCTTTAACTATAACCCTAATCTTAACCCTAAACCTAACCCTAACCCTAAATGTAACCTTAATCCTAGAACTCTAATCTATCTCTATTTATAATCTAAACCCTAATCTTATCCCTAAGTGTAATCCTAACACTAACCATAATTGTAATCCTAATCCTAACGGTAATCTTAACCCAAATTCTAACCCTAAACCTAACCATATCCCTAATTGCAACCCTTACCATAATCCTCCAACTAATCATAATCATAACCTTAACCCTAACCTTAACCCTACCTAAACCCTAACCCTAATAATTTTATTTTCCATGTCGCATTGCGAATGCTACTAGCATATATATATATTATTTATTAATAATATATATAAAAAGGTTGAGAGATATCCTTCTCGAGGCGTCTATTTTTAATCAATTACTTAAATAAAAGTATAATAGACGCATCGAGAAGGATATCTCTCAGCGTTTTTATATATATTATTAATAAATAAATAATATATATATGCTAGTTTAATTTTTCCATTAAAAATCTTCAAAGTAATATTGAAATCCCCCTATTGTTTATGGAATTTCTATTTTTAATTCCTTACAATATAAAGTAAAAACAAGATACAATCAACCTATGATTTATAAAACCATACCCACAAAATATTGCATCAATCATTTAGCTAAAAACTTAAAAACTTCATTAATTTATGATTAAAAGTTAAAAGAGAACCAATATTTCTATACTATTATGAAACATTCTCATAGAATTTTGACATCAATGAAAAATTGTAAAAACCTGTACACAAATTTTTATTTTTTTATGTTACCTTAGCAAAATTCTATGAAAAAAGGACATCTCAAAATTTTACTCTTTTTAATAAGTTTCAAGAAAAATATTTCAACAACGCAAATATTTATTCACTCAAACCGTCATGAAAACCAATAGCTACCCACCAAAGGCACTGGTAATAAGCAACATATCAAACATGGTTAATAAATAAATAGAGATCCAAAATAGAGCACCACACAAAAGCAAAGAGAAAGCCCAAAATATGAGATACTTCATTCTTGCTTGTTATATCTATGCATCTAAAATCTTAACATTTTTATAGAGAAAAAACAAAATATTTATTTGGAAATCTGAAAATTGTGTTTTTTAATTTATTTTAGGAAAGCAACAATTCTCAATCCGTATTGATTTACACAAAAAAAAAATTCCAATGGTCCATATCAATACCATTGAATATATACATTAACCAAGAGCTGAGTGAAGTTGCTACACTCTCTCGGTTGGGGAAGTCATCGTTTCATTTGAAACATGCACGGGTAGCCTCTAATGGGTACTATTGGGTACCCGGTAAAAGAAATTGTAACAAGTCTTTGGTTATTGGTGCCAAATTTAACCCATTTAGATAATATACATCATATTCCATATTGAGATCTTTAGCGTCTTTTTTTGATTGATAGCAATATACAAAATAAAGAAAACTACGCCATAAATGAAAATCACCTGAAGTCGCGATAGGTTTGTCTATGGTCTTCATAGTTCTATGCATCTACACGAAGAAACAAATTGGTTGGATCATTAGAAAAGTGGATATAAATTAATGGAGACGCACATACTCTCATGACCTGATTAGCTCGACAGCGTGAATGAAATGTGCATGAAACCTGTTGGTCCATCACATTATTGGTGCCCTCATGCATATCTTGGACAATAGTTCTACCATGAAAGCTATTATTATTATATACATTAGCATAACTCAGGCAGTCATGAAGCTTGAAACTTCAAAACCATGATAAATCAAAGCTACCTACAATTCCTATCCAATTAGAAAACCCACATGGAAAAATTTATTATAGTCACAGATAATAGAGTTGAATTGAAATGCAAAAGCACAAAATGAACAAAACTTAAGACTAATAGGCAGCCTGACCAAATCCATACCAATAATTTTTCATAAAGTTTTAAAAAAAGGAGATCTGCAATACATGCATGAAACATCTGGTTTTTACAGAAAATAATCTGAGAGTTCCTCACTACTAACAAATGAATTCTAACCACTCTGCCCCCACCAAGAAAACTAAACACAGTGACAGACATCATTCCATTAAATACCCAAATGCTTAGACATTCATTCAACCCACTCGAGCAATAAAAAGAGAGACCCCAATTCTCTCTATGAAACAAAAAATTATGGCATCCAAAATAGACTCATAAATAAATACATATCACACAGCATAAACTGGATGTACCTTTCCTTCTCCCACGGAACGATCGGTGATTTTAGAGAGGAATGAGCGGTCAAAGTACAATGATCTTGACCCGTGGATTGTGTTGGGCAGTAGGGGTGCTGATACACAACTTTGTTGTTGTTATTGGACTAACAGAACAAAAAAACAACACATAGAAAACTCACAGAAACCACACAGTGACAACAATATAAACAGACATAAATTAATTAAATGCATATATTCCTTGTTTGCTTCAAAATACAAAACCTCAGAGGATATTCTCTGATTTACATGAACAAAATAAAACTAAACTATTTGGACAGATGTCCAATGACTGGGTGCTACACTCACACCTCAAAAACATAAATTGCTACAATCCTATAGCTGCAGCTGACAATGCGTTGCGTCTGCTCAAACATTCCCTATGCTGTTGTTGTCATTGATTATGTGCTGAACATTCTCCACTTCATCTACTGCTGCAGATTCAACCAACCCAATACAAAAATCTTCTGCATACTAACACAACGAATACATTCTTTTTTGTCTTTCTATTAACAAGCTCATGAGAATGAGCACTTGAATCAAAATTCAAACTCACCAAACTTCATTAATTGTTGCACATGTTCGTTGGCTATAATAGGCCCAAAAAAATAAGCGCACAATTTAAATTTCAAATTTATCTACCAAAATAAATGCTAGGGGGAATATGTTGGGCTGTTGCAAGTTGAAATTCTTCAACTGACATGGGGCTGAGTTGTCAAGTCTACTGACTGCAGAATAAAATATTCCAACACTCCCCCTTAATCTGCAGGTCAGTTGTCACTATGCTATTTCTTTTCGGAGCTGATCTCTGAAGCTATCCACAATGCCAAGCCTATCTCTTAAGCGTTCAAAACTGTCCTTAGGCAATGCCTTAGTGAAGATGTCGGCGAGCTGCTGCTCAAATTTGCAATACTGAAGTTCTATCTCACCTTGTTCTACCAACTCCCTTATGAAGTGATAACGAATCTCAATGTGTTTGCTTCGTCCGTGGAAGATCGGATTCTTTGTCAGTGCTATGGAGGAGACATTGTCACAATGAATGACTATGTTGTCAATTTGTTGTTGCTATAAATCTACAAGGATCTTCCTCAACCAAATAGCCTGACAAGATGCTACATTTTCCACTATGTATTCTACTTCTGCTGTGCTGAGAGAGACAATCAACTACTTCTTTGATGGCCATGAGATTGCACCTGATCCCATGTTGAAGACATAGCCCAATGTGCTCTTCCTATCATCCACATTTTCTGCCCAATCACTATTTGTGAAACCATCCAACTTGAACTCATTAGATGATGCATACAAAATGCCATTTAACTAGTTGTTCCATTGACATACCTCAAAATCATTTTTCCTACTTGCCAATGTGTTTCCTTAAGTTCCTCCATGAACCTAGATATCAAGTGTATTGAATACATTAAATCAGGCCTAGTTGATGTCAAGTACATCAAACTTCCAACCATGCTTTTGTAGAGGGTTGGGTTCACTTCCTTACTGTTGTCACTCCTGCGTAACTTCAGACCTGTTGCTGTTGGTGTGGGGGCAGGTTTGTTGTTATTCATTTTGAACCTCCTTAAAATTTGTTTGGCATAGTTAGATTGTGAAATAAAAATGTCATGTTGTGTTTGCTGAACTTCTATCCCAAGAAAACACTTCAACAAACCTAAATTTGTCATCTCAAATTCATTTTTCATCACCTCCTTAAAATCTGCAATTCTATTGTCAATGTTACTAGTAAAAATCCGATCATCTACATACAAAACAACAATTAAAATATCACCTTCAGCTGATTTGATGTAGACTGTGGGCTCACTGCTGCTCTTGCTAAATCCATTGCTCAACAAATAGGAGTCTATTCTGTTGTACCACGCCCGAGGTGCTTGTTTCAGCCCATAAAGAGCTTTCCATAGACTATAGACTTTGTCCTCTTGCCCTGGGACTTCATAACCAGGTGGCTGCTCCACATACACTTCCTCCTTCAGCACTCTGTTTAAGAAGGTTGACTTTACATCCATCTGCAACACTTTCCACTGATGTTGTGTTGCAACTGCAATGACTATCCGCACTATTTCCAGCCTTGCAATTGGTGCATATGTCTCATCATAATCTATACTAGGCTGCTATTTATACCCTTTAACAACAAGCCTTGCTTTATGTCTTTCAATTTTCCCTTTTGCAGTACACTTGGTTTTATAGACCCACTTCTCTCCAATCACTTGTTTACCCTTGGGTAAATCAGTCATCTCCCATGTTTGGTTTCTCTCTATAGCATCCAACTCTTCATCCATGGCCTTACACCACTTCTCATCTTTCACCGCTTCCTCAAAGTGTGTTGGATCACTATAGGAGAATAGTGCAAAATCCAACTTCTCATCAAAATCAGCATGTTGTGTGTTGTCATAGATATCCTTCACACTCCTTATCTTACGTGGCATCAATGATGCGAGTGTAGGGTCTGAATTTGCTTCCGAACTGCTGCTACTCTAACCTCTGGAGCTATTGTTCTGCTGGCTGTCGGAGCTACTGCTCTGCCCAATTCTGGAGCTGCTAGTCTGTTGTCTCTGTTCAGTGTTGCTAGATTGCTATCTCTGTTGAACACTGCCAGAGTTACTATTTTACAATGCTCTACAGTGGTTTCTCCCTGAGCTATTGCTCTTATGAGCTCCCCCTATGTTTTTATAAAGGGTAAAACAGGTTTTACAGGGACCCGAAACTACCAAGTTTACAACAGAAGAAAAAGGACAAAAAGTCTAACAGAAAAAATAGGCTACTCAAAAGGAAAAAACCGGAAAAAGCAGCAGCCACCCGCAACAGACCAAGAGGTTCAGACAAAAAAATAGCCGAAAAGTCAGCAAAAAGACCAGCCGCAACTAACCCAGAGTCTTCAGAATAGACTAGGTTTCAGCCTCTAGGTTCTACATATCCTGAACACCCTTCTTGAAGGTTTGAATCATTTGCGGCATTGGAGGAGCCTTCCTCTTCAAATTAGCCCTGGTCCTCTTAGAAATACCAACATCCTCATCCTGGTTTTTATCATTGACCTCTTCGAGATCAACCACCAAAGACCCCTGTTGAGCTTTGTCCAATTTTTCTGTCATGGCATTGATTATGATGGCATTGTGTCTTGCTATCCTATTGTTCTGCTCGACTATGTTTTTAACAGTATTTTTCATTTTTTCCAGCTCAATTTCAACCCTTATGTCCATACCCACTTGGTTCTGGGTTTCTTTACTAGCACCATGGTCTTTTCGCTCTGCCTCATTCTTGCCAAGCACAGTAACCTTGACACCCATTTCTTCCAATTTACTTTGAAGGGCCCAATTTTTAATTTTTAGCTTGTTGATTTCATGAAAGATCCATTTCAAAATTCTGAAATGGTCAGCAGCATTGTTCTTAGCTAAACCCAAGACATCCACAGAGGGTTCCCTTTCAAGGTTGAAGCAAGTTTTAGCTGGGTCAGGGTAATAAGGGAACCAATTCTAGCATCTTTGTCCAACGACGGGGCAACAAAGGATGAAGTATTGTTAGCACCAGAGTCCTTAGACTCAGGAGAGTCTTCAGAGTATGACAAAAGGTTTTTACCTGGTAGACCAACACTTCTGGTTTTAAAGGTAGACTTTCCTGGCTTAGGCGTGGAGCAAGCTTTAACAGAATTAAGGCTTTTCTTACCAATTTGTATAGAGGAAGGACTAAGGACCATCCTAATCGGGCTCAGATTAGGAAAATTCCCTGAGCAGCTGGGTTTAGTATCATCCTCCTTAGAATCAGGAGGGGCAACCAAATTAGCAGGGGCAGGCATATTTTGGTAATGTTCAACAATTAACCTAATCAAACCAGTATGCAAAATAGGAAATCTTTTTGGGTTTTTCTTATGATCATCCAAACTTTTTCTCAAAGAACATAGAAGATAGCAGGGAAAAGAAACCCTAACCTTATAGCGGAAATAGTTGAGCAGGGCAAAGTGATAACCGTAGACCCTGGTGAAGCGACCATCCACAGTAATGTACTATGATGACACAGAGAACTTTCCTCCAAAGAGCTTTTATGGTGTTGACTTCGAAGTAGTTGTTAGAGATTTTCACCAGTTTCATTCTTTCCTTCTCTTTCTTCAGAAATCTGATGACAACTTCATCAGAGAAAACCCTATCCCTGAAAAATTTGTGTCCATCAATGGACATACCAGTCACTTTAGCTATAAGGTTTTCATCGAGCTCCAATTTCCTACCAAAAAGGGTAAGTTCCTTGTTATTCCAATTCTTCTCAAAATGCTCAGTGGCCTCTTGATTCGACCCATGGAGTTTTTCCAGAAAAGGGAGTAAACCCCCACTTTTTACTTTGTTCCACACTTTAGGATTTCTAGTATGAGTCTCAAAGCTGTTCGGCTCAACTCTTTTCCTGTCTCCACCCATTTTGGCAAGCACAGTGGGGCAGACAATGACAAAATCTTTACTTGAAATGGTCCCGCCAAATCTAAGAGCCCACAAAGCATGCCAGGAAAACTTACAGTTTAAGGAACTAAGCTCGGTCCCATACAATCTTATGATTGTGATGTAATTACCCCATCCTATCATCATTAATGAGGTGACACACTTCTTGCCCATGTGACGCATCATAGTTCAGTAAGGCCCGGACGTTAACGCTTAATTCACTAATATTTAGCCAAGTGCATTGTCCTTTGCTCCTAACCCCTTCATTCGCAAAAAAATCCGCCACGACATTGGCTTCTCTATAGGCATGTGAAATCTTTATATTATCAAACTTGGCTAAAGTTGAGATAGCATCATCAATCCAAGACTTTATAGTCCACGAGGGGGGGGAACTACCTAGAAGACAATCAATAATATTTTTGGAATCCCCTTCAAGCCAAAGGTTTTTAAAATTTAGGCTATGGGCCAAATTTATAATATGAAAAGCTCCAGCAGCCTCAGCCAGGTGATTGGTTTGAGAACCAAGAGGGGTGGCAGTCGCACCTAGAAATTTTCCAAAGGAATCCCTTATGACTCCCCCGCAACCCACCGCCCTAGGATTACCTTTAGCCGCTCCATCGAAGTTGGCTTTGACCCATCCATTAGGTGGAAAAGACCAGCAAACACCCTCTCTATTATTCTTAGCTTTTTTAGGAACACTGGGCAAATCAAGACTTATATTTCATTCCTTAGCCACCGTAAGATCATAGGATGAGTGAGCCACTTTCTCGGAGTTGCTAACCTTCTGGGAAATAGCATTGACATTTTCTTTCAAAAATCTTATTATTTTATCAAAAACAATATCCACCGGTGCTTCTTTATCTCTGTAAATTTTGTTGTTTCGTTCTTTCCAGAGACCCCAAGCAACATGAGAGAAAGAGAAGTCCCACAAGTGCTGAAGACCAGGATTGTGAGTCAGGGCTTTCCATTGAGAGAAGAAATCTTCAACAGACAAGGGAAAAACCCAAGAAAGTTGCCAGAAACGGATGATTTTTTCCCAAATTGAGGCAGCAAAAGGACAGTGAATAAACAAATGACTCACTGACTCTGCCTCCATCTTGCAAAGAAAAAATCTATTTGGTATTTGAAAGCCATGCTTGCAAAGGTTATCAATTGTGAGCACCTTATTTTGGAGAAGGATCCAGAAAAAGATGTTGATTTTAGGGACCAGATTTTTGAGCCAGGCCTTCGACCAGAAGGGGGGAGAAGCCTGGAAAGAAGTAAGCCTGGAAAAAGTAGACGAAACAGAATAATTTCCTGAAGGATCATCACACCAAACAAGACGATCATCCGTCTGATCAGGGCAGAGTCTAACAGCCAGCAAAGAAGACTGAATAGGAGCAAGAGCCTGACTGACAAGGCACAGATCCACCCATTTACCATCCACATGATAGTCTTTCACATATGAACCAAAAAGAGCTTTGCAATTCTTAGCCCATCCGCTAAAGGAGTCAATTTTTATAAGGGTCTCGTTAAAAAGCCATCTATCCTCCCAAATCTAGTTTGGTTTCCGCTTCTAACCTGCCAACCCACTTCAGATTCAATAACTTTTGTTCCATTAGTCAAATTATTCTAGCAGGTTGACCCTCTGGGAAGAAGATGGGAATCCTTCATAATTATAAAATATCTATTACCCTCCAAATATTTGCTTGCAACGATATCAGTCCATTCCCCTGAGGATGAAAATATTCTCCAAATTTGTTTAGCTAGAAGAATCTTGTTAACCATTCTAATTTTTCTAAGACCTAAACCTCCAGACTTTTTTGGTCTACACACCAGATCCCATCCAATTAGAGGCAGTCTTTTTTTTTCTTCAACACCCGACCAAAGAAATCTTTTTTGAATCTTTTCAATAGCGTCTGCAAACTTAGCCAGGATTTTGAAGAGGCTCAGAGCATAAATTGAAATTTTTTGAAGAGTAGCTATGAGGAGTTGAAGTTTGCCTGTTTGGCTTAATAGAGCTCCTTTCCAGCTAGCAAGTTTCTTACTGAACCTCTCAACCAATGAAATCCAAAAGGATTCTAGGGGTTTAAGGCTTAAGGGTAAGCCAAGATAAGTGGCAGGCAAGGACTCCACCTTGCAACCAAGGATTCTAGCAATTTTATTCTGTCTGTGAACAGGAGTGTTGAAGAAGAAAAGAGAGCTTTTATGTTTATTAATCATCTATCCAGACGCCCTCCCATACTCATCCATCAGAGATTTCAAAGTTTTTCCTTCCGAGACAGAAGATTTGCCTAAGAGCATAGTATCATCAACAAATTGTTGATGAGAACAAATCAGATTGCTTGAGGACAGTTTGAGACCAAGAAGGGATCTATTATTGATCAACCTTTTCAAATTCCTGCCGAGACTTTCAGCCATAATAGTGAATAAAATAGGAGAAATCGGATCTCCTTGTCTTAGACTTCTGGTGCTTTGGAAGAGAGTCGTAGGAGAACCATTAACCATAACAGAAATAGAAGTAGTAGACACCAGCTGTTCACCATTTGAAGAACCCTGTTGCAAAACCCAAACGCTCCCCCTATGTTGCTATCATCTACAACTTCTTATTGTAACTGAAATACTCGTGGTGTCATCCACCATTCCATCCCATGCTTCATTTTCAATAAATATAACATCCCTGCTAATTACAACATTTTTGGTGATGGGATTGTACAATTTGTAGGCTTTTGACTCCTCACTATAGCCTATGAAGATACACTTTTCTCCTTTGTCATCAAATTTCTGCCTCTTCTCTTTTGGCACGAGTGCGTATGCCACACACCTAAATATCCTTAAGTTCTCAACACTCTATTTTTTGTTTGTCCACGCCTCTTGTGGAATCCTATCACAGACAACTTTTGTGGGGCACCTATTCAATATATAGACTATTGTTGCTACAACTTCTCCCCAAAATATGTGTGACAACCCTTTAACTTTCAGCATACTAGCCGCCATATCTTGAATGATCCTATTCTTCCTTCCGGCCACTCCATTTTGCTGTGGGGTATACCTAGTTGTGAATTGTTTGTGAATGCCCTCATTCCTACAAAAAATCATAAATTCATTGGACATGTACTCTCCCCCTCTATCTATTCTAAGGGCTTTGATATAGTGACCACTCTCATTTTCAACTGCTGCCTTAAACCATTTAAACTTCTCAAAGGCTTCCGATTTATTTTTCAAGAAATAGACCCAAATTTTTCTGCTGTAATCATCTATACAAGTCATGAAATATGTATTTCCAGCTAAAGTGGGGGTTTTCATGGGTCCACAAAAATCTGAGTGCACTAACTCTAGTGGTGCCTTTGCTCTCCTAGAATACCTGGATTGGAAAGGTTGCCTATGTTGCTTTCCTAAAATTCAAGCCTCACACTTGCCATCGGGTTCTAAAATGGATGGAAAACCACTAACCATTCCTTTCCTAGACAATAACTTAAACTTGTAAAGCTTAAGTACCTATACCTTAAATGCCAAAGTTTGGATGGGTCTTTGATGACTGACTTGAATGCAGATTGTTGTTCGACTGTTGACTGTTGTGAAACTGCTGTCAGTGTCGGTGAACAATGTTGTTGCTGACCGTCTGATGTTCCTGTCGCAGACACTATGTGCATCCTGAGAGGAAACATTATGTTTCTCGTCATTTGCACTACAACCATCACTCTTTTGCTAATTCCTCTATCAAATATATTGCATTCTTCATTCTCCATCAGGATTTTATAACTGTTTTGGACCATTTTTCCAATGCTCAATAGGTTATGTTTTATGTCGGGGGCATAATAGACATCCTGGATTTGCTGCTTCTCACCATTCTTGGTTTGGATGCTAACTACACCTTTTCCAATGACTGGAACCTTCTCATCATTTCCCATTTTGATCTCAGTCTTTATACTGTTGTTAATGGAGGTAAAGAAATTTTTCTTACCACTCATGTGGTTGTTGCATCCGCTATCCAAGTACCATACTTCATCATTGTTGTGCTCAACAAGGTTGCAAACAATGAAAACATTTGACTGTTTGTCATTTTCAGCTTTGTTCTCATTTGCTACATTAGCATTTTGGCCTCCATGGTCACGATGCTTCTTTCTACACTCACTGGCATAATGGCCATATTTGTGACAGTAATAACACTACACATTGCTCTTGTCACTCCTTTGATTCGAACTATTGTTCGTCCTCTAGTTTTGGTTTGCCAACAGTGAGCTGCTCGTCCCCTCTGTGCTGTCAGAACCTCCTCTTCTAGAATTATTTCTGCCTTTGCCTCTTTGACCTCTTCCTCTATTGTTTCTTCCTCTTCCCCGACCTCTTGCATTGGTCTAAGCTTTGAAGGCTTGCTCTAGGGAAGGAGTAGATCTGTTCAACCATTGCTCATGGGTTTGTAGTGAACCCATCAACTCATCTATGGTCATTTGAGACAAGTCTTTTGCCTCTTCAATGGCAACTACTACATAATCAAACTTAGTAGGCAGACTTCTTAGGATTTTTTCAACAATCCTTTGCTCTTCCATTGTTTCTCCATTGACTCTCAGTTGATTTACCAAGGTGGAGACTTTAGTGTGGAAATCTGAAATGGACTCGTTATCTTTCATTTGTAGAGTCAAAATTTCTTCTCAAGAGCTACAACTTAGCTAACCTCACTTTGTCAATCTCTTTATAACTATTTTGCAATATTTCCCAAGCTTTCTTTGAGTAATTTGCTGCGGAATACGTGGGAAGATAGCCTCACTCAAGGCTGCCTCAATCAAACTGAGGGCTTTTAGATCCTTCATTCGAGTCTCCTTCAATTGATTCTTTTGTGCATTTGAAAGGGCTGCAAATGCATTTGGGTTTGTGATATCATTGAACCCATTAGTGACCAACTCCCATAGGTCATTTGCAACTAAGATGGTTCTCATCTTCTTAGCCCATATGTCATAATTCTGCCCATAAAAATGCGGTGGCTGCTGCCAACCTTTGCTCTCACCTCTTGCCATATTTCTCCTCTCAAATCTGAGAAAACTTAATGCCTAGATAACCTAGGGCTTTACCCACAATAACAAACTGACTGATTGACTGCCCAGAAAAATAGGGCTCTGATACCACTTGTTGGGTGGCAGGGACGCTGATACACAGCTTTGTTGTTGTTACTGAACTGACAGAACAAAAAAACAACACATAGAAAACTCACAGAAACCACACAGTGACAACAATATAAACAAACAGAAATTAATTTGCACATATTCCTTGTTTGCTTCAAAATACAAAACCTCAGAGGATATTCTATGATTTACATGAACAAAAAAAAACTAAACTATTTGGACAGATGTCCAATGACTGGGTGCTACACTCACACCTCAAAAACATAAACTGCTACAATCCTGTAGCTGTAGCTGACAATGCGCTACGTCTGCTAAAACATTCCCTGTGCTGCTGCTGTCATTGATTATGTGTTGAACATTCTCCACTTCATTTGCTGTTGTAGGGTCAACCAACCCAATACAAAAATCTTTTGCCTACTAACACAACAAATACATTCTTTTTTGTCTTTCTATTAACAAGCTCATGAGAATGAGCGCTTGAATCAAAATTCAAACTCACCAAACTTCATTAATTGTTGCAAGTGTTCGTTGGCTGTAATAGGCCCAAAAAAATAAGCGCACAATTTAAATTTCAAATTTATCTACCAAAATAAATGCCAGGGGGAATACGTTGGGTTGTTGCAAGTTGAAATTCTTCAGCTGACATGGGGTTGAGTTGTCAAGTCTGCTGACTGCAGAATAAAATATTCCAATAGATTGGAGTTCCACCAGAAAGAGTTGATCCAAGAGACGACATACAACTTCCTCTTCCATCCGTATCATACCTAAAGCCACAAATTATATCTAGAATTGCATTTAAGGTTCCTGTTTCATAGGCCACAAAATACATCTACAATGGATTTGAATGATTACCAAGAATGAAACTTTTGGGCCTCAGGAAAATCAGGTTTAATCATTACGGTGCTTCTACCAATGGTTGATAGAGATACTCCTGCAAATATCAGTTTTAACTAGAAAATTAGGTGATTACATCCACAATCTTAAAAGACATAAGATCGCCTATCGTGTAAGAGAAGCACACCTGCGTAGTCACCAACCCTAATTGCCGCTGGAACCGTTGTCGCCTTCACCCTGCATATGCACCATGATGATTCGCCTGCTCCTCCTCTCCTCTCTTCAAAACCCTGATACAAATGGGTTTATCTCAACACTTAATCTATATATTTCCACTACCTCAGCCGCTCTAAAATAATCAGTTTAAATCTATCTATATACAATGCAATTCCATTGATTTTTCCATCGCTTTTGAAAAATAATGGGGTTTCTGAATATGTTCCCTGCAAAATCTACCCAATTGACAACGCCATACCTATTTTTTGTCATTTTTCTTCCTTCGTTGCTCTGTTGTACCCTGTAACGCTCAAAGTACCGTAACCGTAACCGACAATATTAATGATTATCGCTACGGTCACCTGCCCGTCAATTGTTTTAAAAAAGAAAAAATGTTAACTAAGATTTTGATGTTACTGTAGATCGCCTCTCGGCGAAATTAAAGTAATCTTTAAATCTAGAAGATAAAGTTTCCATTGTGGTTTTCAAATAAAAAGAATAAGAGACATGACACATGGTTTTTAGTAGATTCTCTAATTCAAGACATAAAGTTTACGAAAGAATGCCTATTTTTTTTATTAAAGATATTATTACATAAATTCCCTTTTGGTAAAGGCATCGGTATTACAGTAGGTTAGAATAATAGGTACCTATCGTTGATTTATTCCTGCCAAAGATATTGGCATCCATCGATAATAATATCGATTTGATAATAAATGAATCAATTGATAATAATATTGATTTTATAAGAGAGGAAAGCTATTAATATTTAAACGTTAACATAAGTCAATCATTTATATTTTTGCATATTATGATACGTAAAGTATAAGTTAAAACCGTGGATATTTAAATCTTTTAACAATCGATTTAAGCCACTAGCGTTCGAATATTGGAAGATATGACTTAGATAATAGTATGAATTAAAGCCATTTATAATTATACGTTATCAAATATTGTGATATTTAATATTCCACTCTTAGCACCAATTTAAAACACGGCTTCCCAGTTATATTCACAATACCAGGAAAAAGTCCATGCTGAAGTTAACCTCAGCATTATAGAATGGAACCACAGTAAATAGAAAAAAACAGAATACTTTACTTTGGTAATAATGTAGTTCGGTTGAAAACCATATTCGCCCTAAAAGAAAGTTTTTCTTTGTTGATAGCAAAGGTGTTACTCGGTTACCAACGTGGACGGCTAAAATTTAATGCCACGGAACAAATCTCCCAACATTTATTAACACTGATCATGAGTCCTTTTCTGGTTAAGCTGGCAACCGTGATGAACTGATTTTGCAGCCAACCGCTGTTAATGGGACGTTGCCATTGACGTGAAGACTTCAGCTTATGTTAATTGCACCACCCACCCAGATTCGTTATATTTGGCAACCGTTTAAAACCATGAGGCGCCGACTTCAAAACATGTGAGTTGGTTTTCTTTTTCTTTTTCTTTTTTTTTATTGTTTGATTAACTTTTCTGCAGGCTTTATTAGACACCAATTGGGCGCTCATACAAAACTTATTCACATTAACTATTCACATCTAATGCGTTGATTGAGGCGTTAGCTCCAGGCAAATACTTAATTAGCATAGGTCACGTTGTCCATAGAAGTTAATTTTGCTTACCGTCCATTTTGAAGGGATTCATGGCACCGACCCAAAAACGTTAAAGAGAGAGCAATTAATAATTTTTATCATGTCTTCTATTGGAATCCCTAGTTTCATTGTGATGTAAATTCTTTTGGTTTAGAAAGAGCTCGGAGTTAAGAGCCGCGCCCGGTCAATGAGAGAGACATGATTTTTCAGTGAACATGCTACGGCGTCAAGAGAATAAAACGTTGGTCTAGACAACACTTATCGCAGCAGGTAGCGTTTGTATCAAACGATTTTCCTGAGAGTTGCACCCTTAGATTGTTTCAGGTCAAGAAGGTTGGCTGTGATAGTAGAGATTATTTCTCTCTTGTTAGTATATATAAACACCTTGCAACCCATGGTAGGTCACAGGGCGAACACAACGCCCTTCTGCTCGTTGTTCTATTATAGGCTATGGTAACGGCTTATGATAATTTCAGTTCAGGCAACAGATTTTGATGGATGGTTGTGCCCACAGGGAAGAGGCGATATGCAACCCTCACTTTTTGTTTATCATTTCCTAATTGCTAAAGTGTTTATTTGTTTGATTCACTGTTTTAATCCTTAAGGCTGTGAATGAACGGTTGGGTTGGTTGCGGCTATGTGGGATTTCTTTCTGTAAGTGGGCTAGCTAGAAGGAAACGCCCCTACAGGTCTAGGACTAATACTTCCTTACCACGCCCACCTGTTAACATTCATTGCTGGGTTTTATTTTAATGATAAACAACAAGAATAGCTTCCCACACGACTTATGATAAAGGCTGCCAAAGCTCCTAAGAATAAGATCTACACCTTAGTTCCAAGGGTAAGATCAGGGAGGGGGTCGTGAGCTCATCCCACAAGGCGCGAAGGGCACAAGAGGAAATGTATCCATTTATCACTAATGCATTTCATATGGAGTAACACATTCCATTTACCTATTGATATTTTAGATACATATTAGCATATGCACATACATGTATTTTTTTTTCATTTTGAAATGTACATGCTTAAAATATTGAGTTGATTACAAGCTTATAAAACTCAACCCTGTATAACTTTAATATACAGTGCTGAAACAAGAACTGGAGAATTTCATATATAGTGCAGTGTCATTGGTATGCAATAGATAATATGATACTTTCCTTTGCTTTTATTAGAAAACGCAGACACAGTCATTTCCTTTCTAAAAACAGTAAACTGTAACTCATTTCTAGTACGATACAACAGAGACAAAGACTTCAGTTTCACAATATTCACATTTGCATATCCTTCAACCGATCTGCTCGATATTAAATCTTTTCATGTTGCTTCAAAAGGGTAACTTTTTTTTTAACCACAAGTTGCTTAATCTACTTATGATAATTTCCTTTTGACATAACAGCTATAAGCAAAAACCTTTGCAGCAGTACCTTAGAACTATTACATATGCACACAGGGAGAATCCCACTTGGAAGTTACAATATAAAGCTTCGTTTCTCAATAGCCTAGATGGTATTAATTTCAGTTCTTTTTGAAAGATAAATGGAATACACAGTTTCATGTTTGCAGTCAATTACACATTTTTCTTTGACAGCTTTGCAAACTTAGATATTCAACCACAACAGATTTCATTTGAAGGGATCACACTAATCCCTTTCTTTTTCTCCTTTGTAAGGAAGAATACAACTACTTTCAACTGCTAGCTCTCAATAGCCTACAAGAGAACACACAAGACTTATTTCACCTCCCAACCTTGGGTTGGAAAACCAATCACCCCCTGAGCTAGGAGGTAACCTAGCTACCGGGTGCACACAACAATAGAACAAATAAGCCATTTCAACCCACAACACTCAAACAAAACACTCCCAACCAAGATTTACACATTTACATAGGGATTCTTCAAGAATCCAAATATGGGGATAAAGGTGGACATCACTTCTATATGGGGAGACCTATTAGCAAGTAGAAATAATCAAACATCATATTTTTTTCTTCTTCTTCTCCAATCTACCCATTCATCAAACTCTTCATATCATACACTTCCATACAAAAATCTCCCAATGCACCATATCATCATAAAACAAGTTTGAGTACTCAATACCCTTTTTTGCCTCTCCTTCTCAAAGGAGGAACAATCTCCCCATAGAGGTTCCTACTCATTCCTATCCCCCACAAGGATACTCTTCCCACATTGGGTGAGTTTATCCTATACAACCTATATCCCAACAAATGGAAATGCAAAAGCACAAAAAAAAATGAACAAACAATCCACATCACCAATCTTCTCATACTTCCATACACAGGAAATAAAAGGGGAAACATGCATACAAGTAAAGTAAAGCCTACCTCAAATCCAAGCCAAAATGAAGAAAAGTTGAAGATGAACTCCAATCTTCTACTCCTTCAAGCCCAAGCCAAATTTTTCCCTTCCAAAGCAATTCAAGCACCAAGCCAAAAAGAGAACCCCTTCCTTTGGCTTTCCAAAGGATTCAAATAGGAGTCAAGGGTTGGAAACCCTTGAAGGAAAGAGTGACACATGTCAATCTCCCATTCACTCCTATAGACACACCTCCCCACAAAAACTCTTGGGGAAGTGAAAGGCCAAAGAGTGTTCAGCACTCAACAAAGGCCTTCAAATCTCATAAATGAGATTTTGGAGCCAACACTCCACTCACATCCCCAAAATCCGTCACCCTTCTTAATGGCTAATTAAGAAGGGTCACAACTTGCAATTTTTAAAAGTTGTGGGCTTGATTTGACCCCTAACCAATAGGTAACCATCTTAGGGGTTAATTAAGGGTCAATTAACCCAATTTAAGGACTAGTTCAACCTTTTAAAACCCTAATTTAAAAGAAATTGAAATTCAAACATAATAAAAGAATTTTCAAAATGCCCCAAAACCCTCATCAAAAGTTTAATTAACTTTGAAAACATAATCCCAAGATTCAACATTAAATCTTTTCAATCAGAAAATAAAAATACAACACAATGAGACTATGGTCCCTCAAATGGACCATAGTCAGTTTTACATGGCTAACACAATAGGGTACCCTCAGTTACCTCCAATCCCATTGGCCATGGGCATGTACCTGCACACTCAATTTCCACGTGTCAATATATCCAATGCATGATAATCAGTAATTAACTCAACAAATCCATATATACCTAATTATCACATTCAAATCTTGAAATTAATAAATCTAAATATCAATATCCACAATTATTATTCCTCAAACAATAACATATTCTATAAATTCATATCTAGTCATGACATTGTTATAAAGAAATCATATATTCATCTAATTCAATTTTAACATCTTATCAATTATATATCATAACCACTTACCCATTCCTAACATAATAATCAGATCATCATGAGCATATCAAATAAGAAAGCATAACGTGGATATAATCATCATAAGTATCATAAGCAGGAAACTAGCATAAAAACCAATGTCCATGATTATCCAAAATAGCCTAAACCACATAGGGTATCAACATGTTCGAATCAAAAGGAAATCCAATGGGTGAATCAAATAGTAGGCCTCACATGCAACTTTTTGAGTAATTTAGTAGTATTTTATATATTCTAGTGCATGATGCTCAAAAAGAAGGGGAGTTTGATTATGAAACTGTTGACATTAAAGCTAACCATATAAAGCTACACGGTTCACAGAAGGTCGGTATTATTTATGTTGAAGTTTGAATATTTTGTTATGGCCTTGTGAAAGGGGCCATGCTATTAATAAAGTTATGTTCTATTATTCTAATCATAATGTAAAATGTATCTTACCAAACTGTACATGTGGATCAAATGTTTGGTACATCAACTACTCTGTTTACATTACAAATTGATCGTGGAATTGCATGGGTGGTATACATCTAGGATTGATATCATTGATTCTCGATAATGAATTAACTATAGAAGAGTTTGGTTTCAAATCTTATTGTTCTAGTACATTTATAAAATGTGTGTGAACATTTCTCTATAATTTTCTTTGTTATTGTTTTTTCCCTTGTAACAGTTGAGATCCTTTGATAATCAAATAATTGAATTTCTTTCTTGTAGTTTACAAAAGAGTTGTTGGATCAATACATGAAATTTTTTGTAAACCAGACAGATGGTGGATTTTATGAATCGAGACGGGAATGGCTTGCTAGAAGGCATTGTTTTTTACGCATTAGATGGTATAATTCTATATGTTGTGATATGGTCCTTATTTGGAGCCTATTTGCCTTTTTCTAGGAGCATGCCATTTCTGGTTTCTTGAATCTTAAGTCTGTTCCAACAGAGGTCCAATTCATGCTTATTTTGGTATGGAGTTTTTTCTTGTATTTTCTATTTATGTTTTATTTTTTATGCATTCTTCTGTATGATACAAAACTCATGAAACAAACAAGCAATAAAATTAGCAAAACATTTCAAACAACAAGCAATGTTTTGAAAAAAAAATCATGGTTGATTATTATAAAAAAACCACAAAACACATGAAACAAACAAGCAATAGAATCAACAAAAGATTTCAAACATCAAACAGTATTTTAAAAAAAAAAATTAGAGTCAGTTATTATGGAAAACCACAAAACACATGATACAAAACACATGAAAAACCAAGCAATACAATCAGTGAAACATATCAAACAACAAGCAATATTTTTAGAAAAAAAATTAGGGGTTGGTTGTTATCATTGTTTCTTGTTGTGACATCTGCGGAGGTTTCCTATATGTATCTACTCGCTCAATTGATCAAAGATTGCAATGTATGATTGATAGAATGACCATGTTGTCTGATATTAGGTCTATCGGGTATGATATATATATTTTTTAATTTGAAAATTCCATAGTTTACATTGCTTCCATAAGATGTTATGAATCAATTTGAAAATAGAGCTTTCTATTGTATTTTCTATTTGGAATTAAACTTAAGTTTCAATTTTTTCCATGCTTCAATGCAAATACATAGAAACCTTCTATTTGAATACTTGAAATAGATATGCATGATATTGGACATTTTTTGAATCGTATTTTGGGTACTCTGATATACAAAACAAATATATTGGGCCCTTTGATTTGTGACTATGTTGGAGACTATAGAATTTTAATTTTTTTGTGATTATGAGAATGATATAATCTACTGTATGAAGGCTTTTTGAGTATTTTAGTAGTATTTTAGATACTCTGGTGCATGATGCTCGAAAAGAAGGGGAATTGGATTATGAAATTGTTGACATTAAAGCTATCCTTATAAAGCTACAAGGTTCACCAAAGGTCAGTAATATCTATGTTGAAGTTTGCATATTTTGTTATGGCCTTGTGGAAGGGGCCATGCTATCAGTAAAGTTATGTTCTATTATTCTAATCATAATGTATAATGTATCTTAGCAAATTGCACATGTGGATCAAATGTCAGGTGCATCAACTACTCTGTTTACATTACAAATTGATCATGGAATTGCATGGGAGGTATACATTTGGGATTGATATCATTGATTCCTAATAATGGATCAACTATAGAAGAGTTTGGTTTCAAATCTTATTATTCTAGTACATTTATAAAATGTGCATGAACATTGCTTTCTAATTTTCTTTGTTATTGTTTTTTCCTTGTAATAGATGTGATTCTTTGATAATCAAATAATTGAATTTCTTCTTTTGCATTCTGCAAAAGAGTTGTTGGATCAAAACATGAAGAATTGTGTAAACCATACAAATGGTGGATTTTATGAATTGATACGGGAATTGTTTGTTAGCCATTAGATGGTATAATTCTATATGTTTTGATATGCTACTTATTTGGAGCCTATTCGCCTTTTTCTAGGAGCATCCCATTTCTAGGTTTCTTGAATCTTAAGTTTTCTGCTACAGAGGTCTGATTCATGCTTATTTTGGTATCATGTTTTATTTTTTATGCATTCTTCTTATGATACAAAACACATGAAACAAACAAGCAATAAAATCAGCAAAACATTTCAAACATCAAGCAGTGTTTTTGAAAAAAAATTCATGGTTGATTATTATAACAAAACCACAAAACGCATGATACAAAAGACATGAAACAAACAAGCAATACAAAGAGGAAAACATTTCAAAAAGCAAGCAGTATTTTCAAAAAAAAAATCAAGGTCGGTTACTATAAAAAACCACAAAACATATGATACAAAACACATCAAGAAAACAAGCAATACAATCAGTTAAACATTTCAAACAACAACCAATATTTTCAGAAAAAAAAAGGGGGTGGTTGTTATCGCTATTTCTTGTTGTGAAGGAGTCTACGAAGGTTTTCTATATGTACGTGCTCGCTCAATTGATCAAAGTTTGCAGTGTATGATTGATAGGATGATCATTTTGGCCCATATTAGGTTTGTTAGGTATGACATATATTTTTCTAATTTGAAAATGCCATAGTTTACATTGCTTCCATAAGTTGTTATGAATCAATTTGAAAATAGAGCTCTTTATTGTATTTTTTGTTTGGAATTAAACTTAATTTTTAATGTTTTCCATGTTTCAAAGTAGATACAGAGAAACCTTTTGATCGAATACTTGAAACACATAAGCATGATATTGGGCATTTTTTGAATCGTATTTTGTGTATACTCTCTGATATGCAAAATAGGTATATTGGGCCCTTTGCTTTGTGACTATGTTGGATACTATAGAATTTTAAATTGTTTGTGGTTATGAGAATGATATAATCTACTATATGTAGGCACTTTGAGTATTTTAGTAGTATTTTATATATTCTGGTGCATGATGCTCGAAAAGAAGGGGATTTTGATTATGAAATTGTTGACATTAAAGTTAACCTTATAAAGCTACAAGGTTCACCAAAGGTCAGTATTATCCATGTTGAAGTTTGCATATTTTGTTATGGCCTTGTGGAAGGGGCCATGCTATCAGTAAAGTTATGTTCTATTATTCTAATCATGATGTATAATGTATCTTAGCAGACTGTACATGTGGATCAAATGTCTGGTGCATCGACTACTCTATTTACATTACAAATTGATCGTGGAATTACATGGGAGGTATACATTTGTGACTGATATCATTGATTCCCATTAATGGATCAACTATAGAAGAGTTTGGTTTCAAATCTTATTATTCTAGTACATTTATAAAATGTGCATGAACATTGCTCTATAATTTTCTTTGTTATTGTTTTTTTCCTTGTAACAGATAAGACTCTTTGATAATCAAATAATTGAATATCTTTCTTGCAGTTCGGAAAAGAGTTGTTGGATCAAAACATGAAGAATTGTGTAAACGAGATAGATGGTGGATTATATAAATCATGACGAAAATGGCTTGCTTTAAGGCATTGTTTATTAGCCATTAGATGGTATTATTCTATATGTTGTGATATGCTACTTATTTGGCGCCTATTCACCTTTATTTAGGAGTATGCCATTTCTAGGTTTCTTGAATCTTAAGTCTGTTGCTATAGAGGTCCGATTCATGCTTATTCTAGTATGGAGTTTTTCTTGTATTTTTTGTTTATCTTTTATTTTTTATGCATTCTTCTGTATGATACAAAACACATGAAGAAAACAAGCAATACAATCTGCAAAACATTTCAAACAACAAGTAGTGTTTTGAAAAAAAAAATCACGGTTGATTATTACCAAAAGACCACAAAACACATGATACAAAACAACATGAAACAAAAAAGCAATACAATCAGCAAAATATTTCAAACAACAAGCAGTATTTTCAGAAAAAAAAATTAGGGTTGGTTATTATCAAAAACCACTAAACACATGAAAAAACAACCAATACAATCAGCAAAAAATTTCAAACAACAAGCAATATTTTTTGAAAAAAATAAGGGTGTGGTTGTTATCGATGTTTCTTGCTATGACAAAGTTTGTGGAGGTTTCCTATATGTACGTGCTCGCTCGATTGATCAAAGATTGCAATGTATGATTGATAGAATGACTGTGTTGGCTTATATCAGGTCTATCAGGTATGATATATATATATATATATATAAATTTGAAAATGCCATAGTTCACATTGTTTCCATAAGTTGTTATGAATCAATTTGAAAATAGAGCTCTTTATTGTATTTTTTGTTCAGAATTAAACTTAATTTTTCATGTTTTCCATGTTCCAAAGAAAATATAGAGAAACCTTCTGATCGAATACTTGAAACAAATATGCATGATATTGGGCATTTTTTGAATCATATTTTGAGTATACTCTCTGATATACAAAAAAGGTATATTGGACCCTTTGCTTTGTGACTATGCTGGAGATTGTAGAATTTTAAATTGGTTGTGATTATGAGAATGATATAATCTACTGTATGTAGGTTTTTTGAGTATTTTAGTAGTATTTTAGATATTTTGGTGCATGATGCTCGGAAAGAAGGGGAGTTTGATTATGAAATTGTTAACATTAAAGCTAACCTTATAAAGCTAAAGGGTTCACCAAAGGTCAGTATTATCTATGTTGAAGTTTGCATATTTTGTTATGGCCTTGTGGAAGGGGCTATGCCAGTAAAGTTATGTTCTATTAGTCTAATCATAATGTATAATGTATCTTAGCAGACTACACATGTGGATCAAATGTCTGGTGCATCAACTACTCTGTTTACATTACAAATTGATCATGGAATTGCATGGGAGGTATACATTTGGGATTGATATCGTTGATTCCCGATAATGGATCAACTATAGAAGAGTTTGGTTTCAAATCTTATTATTCTAGTACATTTATAAAATGTGCATGAACATTGCTCTGTAATTTTCTTTGTTATTATATTTTTCTGTGTACCAAATGAGATTCTTTGATAATCAAATAATTGAATTTCTTTCTTGCAGTTTGCAAAAGAGTTGTTGGATCAAAACATTAAGATTTGTGTAAACTAGATAGATGGTGGATTTTATGAATCGAGATGGGAATGGCGTGCTAGAAGGAATTGTTTGTTATCCATTAGATGGTATAATTCTATATGTTGTGATATGCTACTTATTTGGAGTCTAGTTGCCTTTTTCTAGGAGCGTGCCATTTTTGGGTTTCTTGAATCTTAAGTCTGCTGCTACAGAGGTCCAATTCGTGCTTATTCTGACCTATGGATTTTTTTCTTGTATTTTTTTGTTTATGTTTTATTTTTTATGCATTCTTCTTATGATACAAAACACATGAATCAAATAAGCAACACAATCAACGAAACATTTCAAACAAGCGGTGTTTTTCTAAAAAAAATCTTTGTTGATTATTATCAAAAAACCACAAAACAGATGAAACGAACAAGCAATACAATCAGCAAAATATTTCACACAACAAGCAATATGAAAAAAAAAAAATCAAGGTCGGTTATTATCAAAAACCACAAAACACATGATACAAAACATGTATGAAAAAAATAAGCAATACAATCAACTAAACATTTCAAATAGCAAGCAATATTTTCAGAAAAAAAAATCAAGGGTTGGTTGTTATCGTTGTTTCTTGTTGTGATAGAGTCTACAGAGGTTTTTTATATGTATATGCTCACTCGATTGATCAAAGATTGCAATGTATGATTGATAGAATGACCGTGTTGGCTCATATCAGGTCTATCAGGTATGATATATATATATATATATATTATATATATCTAAAAATGTCAAAGTTTACATTGCTTCCATAAGTTGTTATGAATCAATTTGAAAATAGAGCTCTTTATTGTATTTTTTGTTTGGAATTAAACTTAATTTTTAATGTTTTTCATGTTTCATAGCAGATACAGAGAAACCTTCTGATCGAATACTTGAAACAGATATGCATGATGTTGGGAATTGTTTGAATTGTATTATGGGTATACTCTCTGATATGCAAAACAGGTATATTGGGCCCTTTGCTTTGTGACTATGTTGGAGATGGTAGAATTTTAAATTGATTGTGATTATGAGAATGATATAATCTACTGTATGCAGCTTTTTGAGTATTTTAGTAGTATTTTATATATGTTGGTGCATGATGCTTGGAAAGAAGGGGAATTTGATTATGAAATTGTTGACATTAAAGCTAACCTTATAAAGCTAAAGGGTTCACCAAAGGTCAGTATTATCTATGTTGAAGTTTGCATTTTTTTTATGGCCTTGTGAAAGGGGCCATGCTATCAATAAAGTTATGTTCTATTATTCTAATCCTAATGTATAATGTATCTTAGCTGACTGTACATGTGGATCAAATGTTTGGTGCATCAACTACTATGTTTACATTACAAAGTGATTGTGGAATTGCATGGGAGGTATACAACTGGGATTGATATCATTGATTCTTGATAATGGATACACCATAGAAGAGTTTGGTTTCAAATCTTATTATTCTAGTACATTTATAAAAACATTGCTATGTAATTTTCTTTGTTATTGTTTTTTTCCTTGTAACAGATGAGATTCTTTGATAATCAAATAATTGAATTTCTTTCTTGCATTCTGCAAAAGAGTTGTTGGATCAAAACATGATTTTTTTTGTAAACCAGACAGATGGTGGATTTTATGAATTGAGACGGGAATGGCTGGCTAGAAGGCATTGGTTGTTAGCCATTAGATGGTATATTTCTATATGTTGTTATATGCTACTTATTTGGAGCTTAGTCACCTTTTTCTAGGAGCATGCCATTTTTGGGTTTCTTTAATCTTAAGTCTGCTGCTACAGAGGTCCAATTCATGCTTATTCTAGTATGGAATTTTTTCTTGTATGTTTTGTCTATGTCTTATTTTTAATGCATTCTTTTATATGATACAAAACACATGAAACAAACAAGCAATACAATCAGCAAAATATTTCAAACAACAAGCAGTGTTTTGAAAAACAAATCATGGTTGATTATTATAAAAAAACCACAAAACACATGAAACAAACAAGCAATACAATCAGCAAAACATTTCAAACAACAAGTAGTATTTTCAAAAAAAAAAATCAGTGTCGGTTATTATCAAAAACCACAAAACACATCATACAAAATACATAAAAAAAAAGTGATACAATCAACTAAACATTTCAAACAAGAAGCAATATTTTTAGAAAAAAAATAGGGGGTGGTTGTTATCATTGTTTCTTGTTGTGACGGAGTCTACGGAAGTTTCCTATATGTATGTGCTCACTTGATTGATCAAAGATTGCAATGTATGATTGATATAATGATCGTGTTGGCTCATATTTGATCTATCATGTATGATATATATTTTTTTATGCTCAAAATGCCAGAGTTTACATTGCTCCCATAAGTTGTTATGAATCAATTTGAAAATAGAGCTCTTTATTATATTTTTTATTTGGAATTAAACTTAATTTTTAATGTTTTTCATGTTTCAAAGCAGATACAGAGAAACCTTTTGATCGAATACTTGAAACAAATATGCATGATATTGGGCACTTTTTGAATTGTATTTTGGGTATATACTCCTCTGATATGAAAACCAGGTATATTGGGCACTTTGCTTTGTGACTATGTTGGAGACTGTAGAATTTTAAATTGTTTGTGATTATGAGAATGATATAATCTATTGTATGCAGGCCTTTTGAATATTTTAGTAGTATTTTACATATTCTGGTGCATGATGCTTAGAAAGGGGAGTTTGATTATGAAATTGTTGACATTAAAGCTAACCTTATAAAGCTACAGTGTTCACCAAAGGTCAGTATTATCCATATTGAAGTTTGCATATTTTTTTATGCCCTTGTGGAAGGGGTCATGCTATCAGTAAAGTTGTGTTCTATTATTCTAATCATAATGTATAATGTATCTTAGCAGACTGCACATGTGGATCAAATGTCTAGTGCATCAACTACTTTGTTTACATTACAAATTGATCGTGGAATTGCATGGGAGGTATACATCTGGGATTGATATCATTGATTCCCGATAATGGATCAACTATAGAAGAGTTTGGTTTCAAATCTTATTATTCTAGTACATTTATAAAATGTGCATGAACATTGCTCTGTAATTTTCTTTGTTATTGTGTTTTTCCTTGTAACAGATGAGATTCTTTGATAATCAAATAATTGAATTTCTTTCTTGTAGTCTACAAAAGAGTTGTTGGATCAAAACTTGAAGAATTTTGTAAACCAAGCAAATGGTGGATTTTATGAATCGAGACGGGAATGGCTTGCTAGAAGGCATTGTTTGTTAGCCATTAGATGGTATAATTCTATATGTTGTGATATGCTACTTTTTTGGAGCCTAGTTGCCTTTTTTTAGGAGCATGCCAATTTTGGGTTTCTTGAATCTTAAGTCAGCTGCTACAGAGGTTTGATTCATACTTATTCTGGTATAGAGTTTTTTATTGTATTTTTTCTTTATGTTTTATTTTTTATGCATTCTTTTGTATGATACAAAATTCATGAAACAAACAAGCAATACAATTAGCAAAATATTTCAAACAGCAAATAGTATTTTCAAAAACAAAATCATGGTTGATTATTATAGAAAAACCACAAAACACATGAAACAAACAAGCAATACAATTGGTGAAACATTTCAAACAACAAGCAATATTTTCAAAAAAATCAGGGTTGGTTTTGATCAAAAATCACAAAAAACATGATACAAAACACATGAAAAAAAACAATACAATCAGCTAAACATTTCAAATAGCAAGCAATATTTTCAGAAAAAAAAATCAAGGGGTGGTTATCATTGTTCCTTACTGTGATGGAGTCTATAGAGGTTCCCTATATGTATGTGCTCACTCGATTGATAAAAAATTGCAATGTATGATTGATAGAATGACCGTGTTGGCTCATATCAAGACTATCAGGTATGATATATATATATATATATTTAATCTAAAAATGCCATAGTTTACATTGCTTCCATAAGTTGTTATGAATGAATTTGAAAATAGAACTTTTTATTGTATTTTTTGTTTGGAATTAATCTTAATTTTTAATGTTTTCCATGTTTCAAAGCAAATATAAAGAAAACCTTCTAATTGAATACTTGAAATAGATATGCATGATATTGGGCATTTTTTGAATCGTATTTTGGGTATACTCTTTGATATGCAAATCAGGTATAATGGGCACTTTGTTTTGTGACTATGGAATTTTAAATTGTTTGTGATTATGAGAATGATATAATCTACTGTATATGTAGGCTTTGAGTATTTTAGTTGTATTTTAGATATTCTGGTGCATGATGCTCAGAAATAAGGGGAGTTTGATTATGAAATTGTTGACATTAAAGCTATCCTTATAAAGCTACAGGTTTCACCAAAGTTCAATATTATCTATGTTGAAGTTTGCATATTTTGTTATGGCCTTGTGGAAGGGGCCATCTTATCAATAAAGTTATGTTTTATTGTTCTAATCATGATGTATAATGTATCTTAGCAGACTGTACATGTGGATCAAATGTATGGTGCATCGACTACTCTGTTTACATTACAAATTGATCGTGGAGTTGCATGGGAGGTATACATCTAGGATTGGTATCATTGATTCCTAATAATGGATCAGGTATAGAAGAGTTTGGTTTCAAATCTTGTTATTCTAGTACATTTATAAAAAGTCCATGAAAAATGCTCTATAATTTTTCTTTGTTATTGCTTTTTTCCTTGTAACAAATGGGATATGATTCTTTGATGATCAAATAGTTGAATTTCTTCCTTGTAGTCCACAAAAGAGTTGTTGGATCAAAGTATGAAGAATTATGTAAACTAGGAAAATGGTGGATTTTATGAATCAAGATGGGAATGGCTTGCTAGAAGACATTGTTTGCTATCCATTGGATGGTATAATTCTATATGTTGTGACATGCTACTTATTTGGAGCCTAGTAGCCTTTTCTTGGGAGCATGTCATTTCTGGGTTTGTTGAATTTTAGGTATGCTATTACGAAGGTCTGGTTCGTACTTATTTTGGTATAGAGCTTTTTATTGTATTTTCTATTTATGTTCTATTTCCTATGCATTCTTCTATATGATACAAAACTTATGAAATGAACAAGCAATACAATTAGCAAAACATTTCAAACAGGAACTAGTATTTAAAAAAAAAAATCTAGGTTGGTTATTATGAAAAAACCACAAAACACATGAAACAAACAAGCAATACAATCAACAAAACATTTCAAACAGAAAATAGTATTTTGAAACCAAAAATTTAGTGTCGGTTATTATAAAAAAACTACAAAACACATGTTACACCTCGTGTGTTATTACCTATTTACTATTACTTGCTTTGGTAAATTGCTTTAATAAATGTGAATGTTTTATATATGAATCTTGATGGAAATATGATGAATGAATGTTTGATTCAATTTGATTTTTTATAATGATTATGTATATTATTTATATGTGATGCATATGAATATATTGATTCGGCTAACTATTGTTATGATGTACGATGTTGAATGCAGGAACAGGTTGAAACCCCTAGAAGAGAGGGAAAGTATCACTCAGGAGAAGAACTTGGTCTAGTAACCTTTAATTTAGCCTTACTGAGCTTTAACACACTCACACACTAGTTGGTTTTAGTTGAGTTAAGTCAGTTCAGGTAAAGGGTAAGTGATCTTTAGTTTTGGTTGTGAATGTTTATATTGGTTTGTGATCCTATTTTATGAATGTTTGGATTAAGGAATGTGATTAAGTCTTGATGTTTTAGTGGAAGTCCTTCCTTGTGTGTTTATTGTTATGTTGGTGAGATATATGCATAAAATGTATATATATATATATGTATATATGTAGGTGTTTACGATAAACTCATACGTGTTAGTGAATACATATATGAGTATACATAGATAGATGTGTTTATGCATGCTCATGGATGGATTACTCATTTGCATAGGAATACTGATTGGACTAAGGTGACATATATATATACACACTATGTATATATGTCAATCGATGGATATGAGAGTATGAGTGTTTTTATAAAGGTATTAAAATAATATTATGTATATATATAATATATATGTATAAAATAATATAACTACATATATATTAATATATATTTATATATAATTGTGTATATATATATATTGGTGTTTCAATTAGCACCTTTGGAGTGTTTATGGGAAATAGTCAGCTATTGCAATTGTTATAGTACCGCTCCTTTGGATTATAGAGAGGAAGATCTCTCTTTGTTGATGTAATGTGTAAGAAATGGTAGAGTAGACTAAGGTTCCTATCTTTTTGTACTTAGCAGCAGGACACAAGGGCGCACAAACACAATGTGACATAGCTAAGCTTTTCTCTGGTTTCTGCAGATCTTAACTATGACTAAACTAACTTTTAATCTATCATATCTCCCCAAGATAAATAGAGCATGAGGGTATAGGAGCGGGAATGGATTGATTGGATCACTTGAATTCGTCGTCTCCTTAAAATATGGTCGAGGCTTTAAACTCTTGAATATACGTTGGGATAAGGTTTTATACAAGAAAACACTCTTTACGGTAAGTTGGATATTTGACTTGCCAAGGAGGAGGAACCCCTGTCCAAGGTATAGGCTAGGAAAAAGCTTACTAGAAACAAAAAATTACGATGTTTTGGCCAACAAACTTGCCGAGGAGGAACCCCTATTTGAAGTATAGATTGAAAGTCAATCCATTAAACAACATCACACGATAATTGTTAATAACAAATATCCAAGGAGGAACCCATGTTCGAGGAGGGAGTTGAAACAACAAGCTATTTAAGGGTGAAATCATAATACTGTGTCTCACTTTTTACCCAAGATGAACTTTTACATCAATATTTTTAATTGAATCTTCATCTTTTGAGACCGATAGCAGCTAAACCATTAAGAATTTGAAGATGATGTGAACTAGTGATTTGTGGCAATTTGTGTGTAGATTCTAAATTTATTTTATTTTTTATTTTTTAAAAATAAATAATGAATCTTTCAACATATCCTTTAATAACTGGTTTTAAACAGAAAATAGCATTTTCAGAAAGTAACGTTTGTGTCGTACAACATAAAAAAATTTCTATAAAGGATTAAATTCTAATTTTTGAAATATAGATTCTCAACATCAATATCTAGGGAAAGGATATTTTTTCATAATTTTTTGTTGAATATTTTATTTTAAATTAATTTTTGAATTCACTCTAACTATAATTTGGACATACATGTGTGCGTACAAGCTAACTTGTTGTGTATATATCGAAATCCAATTTTTCTTTTTGGGGTGAAACAAGGAAATCAATACCTAGGGAATGAGTATGTTTTGAATTTTTTTTACAATGGTTTACTATTTTTCCACCTCTACACAACAAAGAGCTTGATGTTCGGATAAAAACCTATGTTTAGTAAAAATTAAAAATTAAATACATGATAAAATTAAAATATATAAAAAATATACTTGTTGGAAAGATTGTTTTGAGGGATACAATCTTGCAAAATATACTTTTTAGATGATGTTATTTAATCCTTCAAAAGGTAAAGAAAAAGTGGTTTTTTGCTCGCATTTTGATAGGTGTGAAGGAGACTCCATTGTGGGTATGATTTAATACTAGAGGGGTTCTATCCAAGGGGGTTTGATCTAAGGGGGTATTATCTATCCCTCTTCAATTAAAACCCTTTAGATGGAGCTTCTTAAGACTTAAATCATTAGTTTTTTTCTAAAAACAGTAATTTCAGGAAAAAATCAGCATGTCTTAAAAGTGAGACACACTATTGTGGCAACACCCTTAACACAATGTTGAAAGGACTCAAATATTTGGATCAAAATGCAAGCGCCTTCTGATTTTCTTCTTGAAATCTCTTCAATGAGTTACAAAGATTGGGACATGCAAAGGCACGAAATCATGCACAATTGCTCATCAAACCAATTAACTCTCATCCAAGAGTGAACAAATAATCACTTTCAAACTTGTGGCAACAATGGTGCAATAATTTTGCAATAATGAGCCCAAGACTCTTATTTATAGAACTCAAAGGAGTAGGCAGCCCTAAAATCTCCTTGAGTTAACAATCAGTTCTTGCCAATCAACAAGATTTATTCCTATGTCTAAAAGTAGGTGAGCAAATAGTTAACTGGAAATCTACTTCAGTTAACTGAAAATAAACAAAGAGTCAACCGAAAGTCTACTTCGGTTAACTGAAACTAAACTAAAGGTGAACTTTAATTACAAAATGTGTCTCCAAAATAGACATCCACATTTAGTGGAGATCTGAGATCCATAATTCGTGGAAGTCAAAATAGACATCCATAATTAATGGGATCTGACAATGCATGATCAGTAGGATCTGGAGTTAACTTGGAAAGGGGCATCAAGTTAACTTCAGTCACCCTTAATGCCATTTTGTAGGGTAGGACATCCTTTGTGGGTGCTTTACACCTCACCACCTCTAGTCAACAATTCTTCTAACCAGGCGTTGACTTTTTCTTCCTCTTGCAAACTGCTTTTGATATTCAATCTTCTTTGCAGCTGCGTCATCTAGCCTTGTTGACATGGAATGTGGAAGGTAGTGTGGTAATAACTGGTGGCGGCTCTATGTTTGGAATGACTACCTTCCGCATTTGGCTATCCATTGAATGGTAATGTCATTAACACCTTCCAAGGCGTCCAACTTGACTACGGGCTTTACTTGATGCATGTTAGTGTCGAGTGTTTTCAGGAATTCATGAAGTAGGACCATTTTGGTCTTGATTTCAACTTGAGAGTACTATATTTTGAAAAACTCGATAGTTGGTTGTAAACACAGATATGTTCATACAACTTCTGAAAAACCCCTAAAAATAGCCACCCGCCGAGAAGTATTTTTTCGGAAAAAATCTGACACATGGGTTTTGTTCGTGCTTCAATGTTGAACAAACCCAATTCATTAGAATTTTGATTCTGTGATTTTTTCAAAAAAAACTCCTAAAAATAGGGGCAACAAGTTTGTTGTTTTTGGAAAATTTGAAGAGATGGGTTTTGTTGGAAAATTGTGCTGATCATACCTAGTTGGCCAGATCTGTGATAGCCTGTTATTTTCTATGACATGCAAGAAGTTTAAGATGGAAGAGAGGAAGACAAGAGGAAGATTGGAAGTTATTTGGTGCCTTCTTGTAAAAATCTGCCTTTGGATGCAACCTTTGAAAAAAAATCCTTCTGTGCTAACTGATCTTCAAAACAAATAATGAAGAGTGGTCAAAACCCTCTGTTAGATCTTGAAAAGACGTCTTGGAGAGAAAATGACTGTTCTTGAGCTCCAACCTGCAAATAAAAATAATGAATAATGATGTCCAAGCTTGATACATAGTGATTGATGCTTGAATGCATCAAGTATGGACACCAACTCATGATTGAGGAGTGATTTGGCTTGATCTGGAGTTCTAAAAGTTGGTTTCCACTAATTGTGGGATGATTTGGCCACTTTTGCCTCCAAAATATCTCAACTCAAGTCAACAAATTCATTTTTGACCTTTTAGGCGTCCTCCTTGAGTGTTGAACATTTTTTTCATCAATTTATAGGCTGAAGTGCCTCTATTTGATCTTCAATATCGGTCGTTCAGTTGATCTTGAGTAGTTGCTGATAGATTCGTTGTCGAGTTGGAACCATGCTGATGAGATGTGCCTGGGAGATGTTAAGCCTGAAAACTGAATCTAAGGATCCAAAAGATTGGACGCCTTTCTCCAGCAAGGGCACTTTTTCTTGACACTTAGCACATTTTCCAATGTTCTTCATTTAGTCTCCATCTCTGGCATTTTCTGCTTGATCATTGCCTTTGACTTCTTGACAAGTCTGATGAATGTGTTGTTGGATTGATCGAGAGGCTAAGAGGTAGCTGAACAAATTCCTTATACATAGCAGTTGTTGATAACTTCATCAGGTGTCTTGAAAAGAAGGATGCCCCTGGCTAGCAAGGGTGCTTTTACCTTGAAGCTCATTGATTATTCCTCCAATTTGCATGCTCTGTTGATCAACCATTTCTATCATTTGATGTGTCTTGCAGGCTTGTTGACTGGTTCGTTGCGAAGCTGGGTCGAAGCTAGAGAGTCTCACAAAGATAGCATTTCTTAGGAAGTGACATCTTCATCATCTTATTCAAGGGTGCCTTTCTTCAGTAGGGGCACTTTTTTTCATGTCAGATTGCCATTTTGGATGTTTCTCGCTTGTAGCATCTCCATACTCCGTCGATGTTTGTCGGTGATCACCGAATCAGATGATCTCGCTGAATGTTTTGTTGGAAAGCCAGCAGGAGAATGAAGAAGATGACTACCTCAGATGAATTTGATGAATTTATTTGACCTCTTAAATCCAAGGGCACTCCTAGCTAGTAGGGGTGCTTTTAGTTTGCAGTTTCATCATTCCTTTGAAAAATCTTCATCTCTTCACGTCTCACGTTCGCCGTGTAGCTTGACTAATTCGAGCGTTGTCATTGACGATGTGACACTTGCATCTTGGAAATCACCTTCACCATGTTGCGTGTATGGGTGTTGGAAAAATGACTAATGCATTTGACTACCTAGCCTCCTCTTGGTAGCAAGGCGTGCATTTTCTAGACTTAGCCAATTTTGGGCTTTTTTCAGTTTTGAAAATCCCCTTCGTGAGATAGTATCTTTTTCAGCATTTCTACCATGGATTCCTCATTGAAGCTTTTGAGGCTTAGCTTTCAGCACCTAGTACTGGCCAATCTATCATTAATGGTTGTAGAGCTCCTAACTTTCTTCCTGAAAAATGGAAATAGACCCACCAAAGTAAAACATACTTTTTGATGATTCTGACTTGACCAGTGTGATCATGAAGTTGATTATTCCTATCAAAATAATTTCAATCATTTCTGGGAAGGTCCTATTTTTGGGGGTTTCCCTGAAAATAGGGGTACGAAACCCTAATTTTCAAATTTTCAAAAATTTGCAAGCATTTTCCTTGACACAAACCCACAAAAACCTTATGTTTGGTTTGACCTAAAACATTCTTTTGACAACATTTTACATGATTTAGCTCAATTTAAGCAAAATACCAAAATAATTATTTTGGGTACAACAATATGTGTAATGTTATTTGATGTATATTTATATATGTTTTATAATCGATAATTAATGTATTTGATAACCATATGAAATGAGTATATATTAATCTATATATATATGTATATATATTATGAAGGATATATATATATGATATAATTGATAATCATTTGAGATATTTATAAAGCACAATATATATTGCTATGGTTAATAAAAGTGAAGTGCTTAAATGAAACATAGGTGCATATTTGGCCTGGCCTTGGTAAAGTGCTACATAGTAAAACCTATGCATAAAGCAACAAAAGACCAAGTCAATAAATATTATGAGACACATATGGAATAAATGTTGTTGTGTATACGTTGCAAAAGGAAGTGAATGCAGTTTTAAACAATGAAGAAATAGTCAAAACTCGTGCTACTTTCAAGTGCGCGCTAGTTTATGAAATGTGGCGCATATGTTGTAGTATGTGGAATGCATAAGAAGTCTTTTTATTGCGCATAATTTTGGAAAAGCATTATTTGATCCATGAGACTCAGTCAATGTAAACTTGGCAGCAATATAAGAAGGAATTTGATATGTAAACTAAATAGGAAACTTGCTTAGAAGCTTGTTGTTCATTTGACTCAGTAAAAGACTTGGTGTCCCTAGAAACAAGTCGACTCAACCATTTGAATGGAGAGGACCGTTATGTGTTGCAAACCTGTAAGTTAGTTTGATGAGTCGTTGCATGAGGATAGAAAGGTGGTAGAAATATTAGCTTGTTTGTAGCCTTTGGTTGCTCACATTTTAGTATATAAAGAGGTTCTCATTCTACCATTTGCTACATTTTTCAATCTGATTACTTTGTTATTATTCTGCTGCAATTTCTATGTAAAGTGAGTTGAGAGCTAGAGAGTTAGTGAGTTGTTTTGCAATAGTATTGTTGAGAGATTGGTAATAAGCTAGTAGTGGAATTTGGGTTGTTGTTAGAGGAAGTTGCAAGCGAGCTTGAGCCATTAAGCTAGGAGGAAAGAATAATTTGTTGGAGCTTTAAACAAGCATGTTGATTTCTACTCCTTTTTTATTATGTTGGAAAGATTGTCTTTTATGTGTGTTATAATGCTTGGATATGCTTGCATGTCTCTTGTTTGTTCTTGTATTAGTGAAACCTTTATTTGGTTTATACTTATATAGATATTCATACTATAATGGGTTTTACACGAATGTATACCATTTACACTATATGTAGCTTGTCAATATTATACATAGTATGACAATACTTTAGGTGCATAGCATAAGATAGAGTTGTTTTGAGATAATTAGTAGCAATGTCATTTAAATATGAGTTAATGGGAAGGTTGTTCCTGGGGTTAGGATAATCCATGGGAAAAGGGATAACCTTAGAATAGAATACTAATGGTCAATACAAATTGAGCAATTATTGTGGTGAAATAGATGACCCTCACTCGAAGTAACTGGGTGATGAGTCTTTGGACAAAGTAGTGTAAGTAGCCACTGTCTACACTGTCAGTTCACTATTATCCAATTTACATTCTAGGTTGGGGAAATCATACATGTAGGAGTAGAAATTATGGTAGTTCTAGATATGTAGGACACATCACTATGCTAAGGAAAGGCTATTTGAAGGATGAGGTTACCAAACCAATCTCTTCGTTGAAGGGAGGGCCATCTTACTAAGTTTGATAGATGTGCAGGGGACCGCAGTAAGTCCATGGTTGGTAGAAAAATGCTTGAGTGATGCTTCTCCTCATGCAGTTGGTTCCCAAGATTTGGGAGGACATTCTAGACCATTTGCTTTTCTAGTTCAAGTAAGCTTGTTGAAGCTATTTATGTAATCATGTTTCCATCTATATGGAAATTGAAAATTTGAAATGTTATATTGAATATATATTATGTAAAGTGAAATCGTACTTATATTATTGAAATGATTCTTTGATTATGCAATGGAAAAGTTTGGAAAGGTTATGTTTCAAATGGCACATTTATTATTGAAATGAAAAGAAAATTTTCATTTCTCATTACGTTAGATGCGTATACTATTTCACAATGATCATGTTACAATGGATGAAAAAAAAAGCAATACAATCAGCAAAAAAATTCAAATAGCAAGTAGTATTTTTAGAAAAAAAAATAGAGGGTGGTTGTTATCACTATTACATAATAAAATTACTAGGTAGAACAATGATCATGTTACATAATAAAATTACTAGGTAGAACAATGATCATGTTACAATGAATGAAAAAAAAAAGCAATACAATCAGCAAAAACTTTCAAATAACAAGTAGTATTTTTAGAAACAAAATTAGAGGGTGGTTGTTATCATTGTTTCTTGTTGTGACAGAGTCTAGGGAGGTTTGCTATATGTATGTGCTCACTCCATTGATCAAAGATTGCAATGTATGATGGAGAGATTGACCGTGTTGGATCATATTATGTAACAACCTACTAGTTCTACAGTTATAAAAGTTAACTATCAACTACCTTCAGCTGATTTGTAACTAATTTGATTTCAAAAGAACTAGGGTTTTCCATTTGTTCTAACTAATTTCAAGATGCAACTAAAATTTTACCAAGATACTGTTTCACTTGAAAAGGAACCTCTATTGTTTCACAAATTTCCATTACAGAATAACTGTCATTCTAGAGTTTCCTTTAAAACACATTTACTTTATTTTTCAATAACCAATTCCTAGAATTCAAACATTCAACAGAAAGGAAAACATTGATTAATCTAAAACAACAATTGCAAATTAATCATTGACATATATCTTAAATGAATAAATATATCTGCATAAAAGAGTATAATCAGAGCATTTACCTGGAGATAATATAAAGAATTGATTTTTATATTTTCCACCATCTTCAGACTGCATTTTCTTGAAATTGCATTATTAGAGAGGAAGAGGAAAAGGAAGAATCATCAGGGGCTTTACCGCCCAACCAAAACCTTCTGGTCTTCCCGTGTCCTTCGACTGAAGTACCCGGTCCTTCTCGAGGTCCAATTAACAAGGATAAAATGTTATCATGTCTCTGAGCCTGGTGTCCATGCATCTATACTGTTGGTCGATCCCTCCTCTGTAGGTTCCTCCTACCTAGATGGATCATTCTGACCAGAGTACATCTGACACTTGAAAACTGACTTTTTCCTCACTGGCATCTACCTTGGCCAAGGATTTTTAAATGCTTCTAGCAATCACTATGCCAGTCTCTCTGGCACTACTGTGTCGATGCCTTTGGCACTGTTGTGTCGACATCTCTAGTACTACTGTGTTGTCGACATACACCCTTGCTTGAAATGATTGTTTCCAGGTTAGGTTTTTATTTCATGTTTTATTGCTGACGTGACAAAATACTCTAAGATCCTTAACCTTACGGTTTATTGTTGTTGAGAAGAAATGGATCCTTTCATTTAAGAAGTTCAATTGATGTTCTAAAGGAGAAAGAGGAAAACATACTTTCTAATTAGATAAACTCATTCAATTTCATTATCCGTCCAAGATTGGGGTAGTTTAAGTATACTTTCCAGGTCAGACTATTAAGAGTGAAAAATATTTGCAATAGCAGGAGATTTAATTAACAAGATATTCGAGAAGGCTTGGTTACACACACAGCCTCAAGTATCATGTACAAAATGAATAGATCAGAGGAGCACACCTATCCTAATTCATGTTTCAGAAGCAATGTAGATTAGACGAGCTCAAGATTTGCTACAAAATAATTATTAACTATTATTAGCTTCCGGAGTTGGAGATTGGAGGCATGTCTTCGCATTTAGAAATATAATATCAGGACTTAGTGACTTCAAAAAGAAACCCTAGGGCTACACAGATGGTGAAGAGCTAATCAAAGAAACATTTAACATCAAGACTAGAGATTTCAGGGTTGCACAGATGAAAACTAGCCCTAGAGTCACAAAGAACAGATTCGAGTTCTCATTTTAGGGCTCAATAGTTGGTAGATGGCAGAGAAAGGTCACATTGAATTTAGAATGGAGATTTTTAAAAATAACCTTCACTAGAATTAATCGCACAACTAAAAACTCCTTTAACTCGTCTATAAAATTAGATTGTTCTAAGCTTCACTTAGGTAGGAATTTGATAAAGCACCAGATATTTGTAATATTACTCGGATTCAAGAGAAAAAGACACAAGAATCTCTTACATGTCTAGTTGCAGAGGTATAAAAGCTCGCTGAAGAACTAATACAGGAATGACAGCTTTACTTCCTTAATCTAGCTTGAAAAAGGCGACCTCACAGCCTCCTTAGATGATTGAAGGAACCTTTCCCTGTGAGTAGAGACCAAATCTTCACAGCTTCCGTTCACAGTGACTGAGGCTCTTAGAAGAAGTTCGAAATGAAGGCAATGCGGAAGGAACTTATGGAATTCGAATGGTGATAGAAAAATAGAGTCAAAAAGGCATAAACATTTCCATCTTGATTCAAAAGAAGGTTTCCCAAATCATGATACCCGTCACACGCAGAGAGGAGATTCCCATGAAAAGAGATGATGAGAAAACTGACTATCGCCAATACAATAGGGAAAGAAACCGAACTTAAGAGGTTGCCTCTTTGTCTTCCACTCTGGAATCTTCCAAAACCCTTTACATTCATGTGTTTTCTGGAGGAGTGGCGGAGTGTGCTTACTCCATGGCTGTCGTCCATTTTCCCCACAAATGAACTCGACAAAGAAGAATAAAATTTGTGTTTCAAATGCTTTAATTTAAATATATATTATTTAAGCTTTAATCTTTTGAACATTCATATTTTTATTATTTAATTTAAAATACCCCCATTAAGTTTTATATCATAATTTTGACTTTAATATTCATTATTTATTTTACCAAGGCCAAGGCTTTATTTTTGCATTGTTATTCACTTCCAGAGTTCAATGATAACTTGATCCTTGTCAACTGCTTCATCTCCCTAATGATAGTCCCTTTTCCTTCATGCGATGTCGATCCTGCAATCACTTGGCACAGGAAACTAGAGTTAGTCCATTCTTAACGCATTAATTCATGTTTACATATAATGTCATCATCATCATTAAATACATCTGAAATCTAAATAATCATACATATTCACATTTACATTTGCAAAAGAAGGAAATAAACATAACAATTATTTAATCCATCATTCACATTCCCATGAAAGGCAGTTACAATAACAATATTAACATCCAAGATTCCTATACCACATCATATCAAGTCTTAGGGGGATGTAGCATACTCCACCCCTTAAGAATCATCGTCCTCGATGATTATTTATTCATAAACTCAAGTCTAAGATCAAAATTCCATATAGTCTGAAAACAAATAAGGAAAATTTTGAAGGACTTCTTCATAGTCCTCCCAAGTGGCATTTTCTTCTGAATACTGGTCCCACTGGACCTTACATTGAACCACCTCATGATTACGTAAGCGTATCTTACGCATTTCGAGCACTTGAATTGGTTCTATAGTAATCACCCTGAGATCCTGCACCTACAAGGATTTCTAGTCAATCATATGTTCAAAATTTGCAAAATATTTCTTAAGGTAGGAAACATGAAACACATTGTGCAATCGAGCGAGAGCTGGAGGTAGATCAATTCTATAAGCCACTGGATTGATCACTTCCAATACTTCAAAAGGTCCCACATATCTTGGGGCAAGTTTTGAAGTCTTTCCAAATTTAATAGAGCTTTTTTGTGGTTTGACACACAAGAGGACTTTGTCTCCCACTACAAATTGCCTAGGAACTCACTTCACATCGGCATAACTCTTTTGACAATAATTAGCTTCTTTCAGTCTTTGCCTAATTAATTTGACTTGCTCTTCCACTTCTTGGAGCATTTATGGCCCTAAAATAATCCTTTCTTCCATCTTATTCCAACTAATTAGGGTCCTGCATTTTCTACCATATAGAGCTTCAAACGGTGCCATTTTCATCGTTGACTGATACAAATTATTTTAGGCAAATTCTACCAAAGGAAAATACTCCTCCCACTTCTGTTGATGATCCATACAATACATTCTGAGCAGATCTTCCAATATCTGATTAACCCTTTCTGTTTGACCATCTGTTTCAGGATGATAAGTTGTACTGATGTTTAATTGTGTCCCTAAAGCCGAAAATAATGTCTGCCAAAATCTAGATGTTGTTCTAGCGTCTTTGTCAGAAATGATTTTCTCTGGTCCTCCATGTAGGCGAAATATTTCCTACACAAATTTTTGTGCAATTACGGAAGCCCCATCTGTCAAATTCCCTGGTAGGAAATGTGCCACCTTGGTAAGTCTGTCTACTACCACCAATATGGTATTATGTTTGTTCCTCATCATTGGTAACCCTTGCACAAAATACATACTTATAATTTGCCACTTCCAATCTGGTATGCTATGAGGTTGTAATAACCCTGCTGGGTGTTGATGTTCAACTTTAACCTTCTGACACTCGAAGCATCCTGCAACATATCTAGCCACATCCTTCTTCATTCCCTTCCAAAAATATAGTGGTTTCACATCTGCCAAGATCTTGGTTACTCCAGTATGGCCTGAATATGGTGCAATATGAGTTTCTTTCCAAATTGTTTTCCTTAATTCTGGTGAATCTAGAATGTACATCCTGCCCTTGAATCTCAAAAGTCCATCCTCTTCTATCTGGAATCCCTCATAATTAGAATCCTGTGGGTTTGTCAATAGTGCTTCCTATACTTGATTATAGTAGCCATCCCCTTTCAGGTTTTGCAGAACCTGCATTCTAAACTCTGTGTGAATAGTTTCCATAGCAGTTATGTGCCTTCGCCGACTCAAGGCATCGGCCACTTTATTCTCCTTGCCCTTTATATAGCTAATCTCGAAGTCGTAGTCGAAAATTAATTCCATCCATCTTCTTTATTGTGCATTTAGGTTGGGTTGAGTGAATAGATATTTCAGCCCTTGATGATCTGACTTAAGCTTGAAAGTCTTCCCTAGTAAATAATGTCACCACATTTATAGGGCGTGCACGATTGCAGCCAATTCTAGATCATGTGGTGCATAATTTTGTTCATATTGTTTTAGTTTTCTAGATTCATAAGCCACCACTTTTCCTTTCTGCATTAACACTCCTCCCAGTCCATCTCCAGACGCATCTGTTATCACTACAAAATGTCCATTCAAATTTGGCATTATCAAAATTGGTGCGGTTGTTAATTTTTCCTTTAAGGTTTCAAATGCTTCCTAGCACTTTGTTGACCATTCAAATCTTCTTCCTTTCCTTTGGAGAGATGTGATCGAGTGGGAAATTCTAGAAAAATCCTTAACAAATCTTCGGTAATATCCAGTTAAGCCCATAAAGCTTCTAACCTCATGAATGTTTTTAGGTACTAGCCAATTCACTATTGCTTCTATTTTTGTAGGGTCTACGACAATTCCTTTAGCAGAGATTATATGTCCTAAGTACTACACTTCTTTCTAGAAGAAGGTACATTTTGATAATTTCCCATAAAGCTTATTCTCTCTCAGTCATTGCAGAACTATCTAAAGGTGTCGAAGATGCTCTTCCTCAGTTTTAGAATTGATAAGTATGTCATCTAGAAAAACCAGTACAAAATTATCTAAAAAATATCTAAATATGTTGTTCATTAGATTCATGAATGCAACTGGGGCGTTGGTAAGTCCAAAAGGTAAAACTATAAATTCATAGTGCCCATATCTGGTTCTGAAGGTTGTTTTATGAATATCCTCTTCTTTCAATCTAAGTTGATGATACCCTAATCTTAGATCTATTTTGGAGAACATTGTTGCCCCTTTCATTTGGTCAAAAAGGTCACCTATACGAGGTAAGGGGTACTTGTTTCGGATAGTAAGCTTGTTCAACATTCTGTATTCTATTCATAGACGAAGGGTTCCATCCTTCTTCTTCACAAATATTACTGGAGCACCCCAGGGTGAAACACTAGGTCGTATCAAGCCCTTATCTAGCAATTCTTGAAGTTGCGTTTTTAACTCCATCAATTCCACAGTAGTCATTCGGTAAGGTTCCTTAGAGATTGGCTCGGCTCTTGGAACCAAGTCAATGGTGAAGTCAAACACCCTCCTGGGTGGTAACCCAAGCAGTTCCTCAGGAAACACGTCTTGGTATTCCCAAAGGTAGGGGTACTTGTCAGCAAAAGTTTCTTCCTTGAAATCTATCTCCATTTCCCCTTCCCGACTCTAGGTTTGCATTATCATATCATCAAAGTATGTGCTTTCTTTATATTCCCTAACTTCCTCCATTTTGACCACAAATAAATGACACCCCTTGCTCTTATTTCTTTTGAGTTGCATAGCTAATATTTGTCATATCCTAACTTCTCATTGTACCCCATGTATCATTGCAGGATTCCCCAGGTCATCCAAACACTCTATAGTTTTGGCATAGCAGTCTACCTTTTCCCTATGCTCCCTTGGCCAGTTCATCCCAATAATTACATCGTAGGATCCCAAAGGCACCACATACAGGTTAACCTTTGTGGCGAAGCCTGGAAATTCTATCCTAGCTTCAAACAGACACCCGAGCTCTCGTCTAATTAGCATATTCTACAGTCCAGGATTTAGCCATGTACCCAGTTCTTTTAGGAAATTTATGCAATATCTTAGGAGATATAAAACCTTTTGTGGCTCCCATATCAATTAGTATGGTTACGGGGTTTCCATAGAGCATACCTAGAGTCTCTATTGGGGTAGCTTGATATTCAACTTGTCGATTGTCAACTGTTGCATGTATTCTTTGTTGAAAGGTTGTTTGCTGAGATGGTAAGGGTTTTTGTTGTTGTTGTCCCTGCTGATTCTTATGTGGGCACTGGGTGGCATAATGTTCACCTCCACAATTAAAGCACCCTCTAGGTGGTCCTTTCTTTTCTAATCCTTTATTTGTAGTGGTTTCATCTTTCTTGTTATTATTGAAATTATTCCTTTTGTCCCTCTTGTTTTCAAATTTGTTATTCTTGTGACCCTTCTTTTTGAAATTTTGGTGAGACTGTTCCCACTTGCCTTTGTTGCGCTTCTTTTCTCGGAAAGAGTCATCTTTCTTCAGCCTCTACTCTTGTCTAACTACCTTTTCATAGGCCTCATCCATTGTTTGTGGAGCCAGTACATCCACAAGACCTCCTACTCGATTGTTTAGTCCCATTATAAATTTTTGAACCCGGAAGTTTTCATCTTGCTGGTACTAGGGAACATACTTAAGCAGTCGAGTGAATTTCTCCCAATATTCATTAACTGATAGAGGTCACTGCCTCAAATTTTCAAAGTCTAACAACTTCTAGTCATAGTATGTCTGTGGTAGCCACCTTTGACGAAATAATCGTACAAATTGTTCCCATGATACTTCAGCTGTTACCATTCCCATTTCTGCTCTTTTGTTCTCCCACCAGGTGGCAGCTTCTCCTGCCAGCTGATAGGTCACCCATGTTGCCTTTGAATTATCAAAATAATCTCTCAGCTCAAAGTATTTTTCCATTTCCATCAACCACGCCTCCACGGAATCACCCGAAACGGAGCCCTCAAACTTAGGGGGTTTAATTTTCTTCATGTCTTTGGCTAGTTCATTAGCCAGTCCGCTTTTCTTGTGTTCCAAAGTCAAGATTTTTGAAGTTTCCCCTTGCTGTTCGCTTTGGTTTTTTGTTCTTTCTTCACTTGTCATGTGATGCCCTTCCACTTTTCTTTCTAGGTTATCTAACCGAGTTTGGGTTGTATTCATCAAAGTTAATAATTGGTCCAACTTGGCCATGGGGTTATTGTTTTGGTCCACCCCAAATCCATGTCTAGAATTTTCCATTCTGATGATGTCCTGGTTACATTAATATCTCTAATTAGTCCTATTTGTTTACTAATTTTAGGCCCTAATTTCATATAGATTTCCTTTTATACAACTCATTCAACATTTTCAGACATCAAAGCATTTTGAATTTAAAAGAAGTAAATTTTATTTATTGCTTGAATATGGATCATCACTCCCTGTGATTGATCCTTACATAGATAGTACAAAATTTCTCTATCACATCCTGTGATTGGTTTATACAAAATTCTCTATCGCATCCTGCGATATATTTATTTCATAATAGTACAAAATTTTCTATCACTCCGGTGATAGATTCCTTACAAGGATTACAAAATGTTTAACACTTCCATGAATAGGCTTGGTTTTTAGGTTCAAGGTTCAGTTTGACTAGCAATGTTAGGCTCCTCTTGGTCACGGAGCCCTGTGTACGGAAGAGGTTTGTAAACCGGGGTTGAAACTTTTTTTTCCATAGTTGTTTCAAGTTGGGTCTTCAGTTTGGCATATTTCAGTGTGTTGGTTCTGATCGTTTCAGTCAGTATCTTGACTTTCACTTTTTTCCTTTCTCAAGGTCATCCATTTCTTCCTCTCCTTCTGGAGTCTTTTTAGGGCTTCGGCCATTGTCTCTGTATCCGATGGGAAAGAACAGTCTGAGCAATCATATGATAGCCTGATCTTCCACATCCGAACAGATACCAGGTCACGGACCTTCTTCCGAGGTTTTTGTCATATCAACACCATCTTGGAATAACATCAACAATTAATTTAGTTTTCTAAGTCTGTATGATGAGCCCGAGGTTCAGTGTCGAACCCAGTCACTTTGATACCATGTGTAACAACCTACTAGTTCTACAGTTATAAAAGTTAACTATCAACTACCTTCAGCTGATTTGTAACTAATTTGATTTCAAAAGAACTAGGGTTTTCCATTTGTTCTAACTAATTTCAAGATGCAACTAAAATTTTACCAAGATATTGTTTCACTTGAAAAGGAACCTCTACTGTTTCACAAATGTCCATAACTGAATAACTGTCATTCTAGGGTTTCTTTAAAACACATTTACTTTATTTTTCAATAACCAATTCCTAGAATTCAAACATTCAACAAAAAGGAAAACATTGATTAATCTAAAAAAAAAATTGCAAATTAATCATTGACATATATCTTAAATGAATAACTATATCTGCATAAAAGAGTATAATCAGAGCATTTACCTGGAGATAATATAAAGAATTGATTTTTATATTTTCCACCATCTTCAGACTGCATTTTCTTGAAATTGCATTATCAGAGAGGAAGAGGAAAAGGAAGAATCATCAGGGGCTTTACCACCCAACCAAGACCTTCTGGTCTTCCTGTGTCGTTCGACTGAAGTACCCGGCCCTTCTCGAGGTCAATTAACAAGGATCAAATGTTATCATGTCTTTGAGCCTGGTGTCCATGCATCTATATTGTTGGTCGATCCCTCCTCTGTAGGTTCCTCCTACCCAGACGAATCATTCTGACCAGAGTACATCTGACACATGAAAACTGACTTTTGCCTCATTGGCATCTACCTTGGCCAAGGATTTTTAAATGCTTCTGGCATCACTATGTCAGTCTCTCTAGCACTACTATGCTGATGCCTCTGGCACTACTGTGCCGACATCTCTAGCACTACTGTGTTGTCAGCATACACCCTTGCTTGACATGATTGTTTCCAAGTTAGGTTTTTATTTCATGTTTTATTGTTGACGTGACAAAATAATCTAAGATTCTTAACCTTACGGTTTATTGTTGTTGAGAAGAAATGGATCCTTTCATTTAAGAAGTTCAATTGATGTTCTAAAGGAGAAAGAGGAAGACATACTATCTAATTAGATAAATTCATTCAATTTCATTGCCCGTCTAAGATTGGGGTAGTTTAAGTATACTTTCCAGGTCAGACTATTAAGAGTGAAAAAGATTTGCAATAAGCAGGAGATTTAATTAACAAGATATTCGAGAAGGCTTGGTTACAAACACAGCCTCAAGTATCCTGTACAAAATGAATAGATCAGAGGAGCACACCTATCCTAATTCATGTTTTAGAAGTAATGTAGATTAGACAAGCTCAAGATTTGCTACAGAATAATTATTAACTATTATCAGCTTCTAGAGTTGGAGATTGGAGGCATGTCTTCGCATTCAGAAATATAATATCAGGACTTAGAGACTTCGGAAAGAAACCCTAGGGCTATGCAGATGGTGAAGAACCAATCAAAGAAACATTCAACATCAAGACTGGAGATTTCAGGGTTGCACAGATGAAAATTAGCCCCAGAGTCGCAAAGAATAGATTCAGGTTCTAATTTTAGGGCTCAATAGTTGGTAGACGCTAGAGAAAGGTCACATTGAATTCAGAATTGAGATTTTTAAAAATAACCTTCACTAGAATTAATCGCACAGCTAAAAACTCCTTTAACCCGTCTATAAAATTAGATTGTTCTAAGCTTCACTTAGGTAGGAATTTGATAAAGCACCAGATATTGTAATATTACTTGGATTCAAGAGAAAAAGACACAAGAATCTCTTGCGTGCCTAGTTGCAGAGGTATACAAGCTTGCTGAAGAACTAATATAGGAATGACGGCTTTACTTCCTTAATCTAGCTTGACAAAGGCAACCTCACAACCTCCTTAGATGATTGAAGGAACCTTTCCCTGTGAGTAGAGACCAAATCTTCATAGCGACTGAGGCTCTCAGAAGAAGTTTGAAATAAAGGCAATGTGGAAGGAACTTATGGAATTCGAATGGTGATAGAAAAATAGAGTAAAAAAGGCATAAACATTTCCATCTTGATTCAAAAGAAGGTTTCCCAAATCATGATACCCGTCACACGCAGAGAGGAGATTCCCATGAAAAGAGATGATGAGAAAACTGACTATCGCCAATTCAATAGGGAAAGAAACTAAACTTAAGAGGTTGCCTCTTTGCCTTCCACTCCGGAATCTTCCAAAACCCTTCACATTCATGCGTTTTCTGGAGGAGTGGCGGAGTGTGCTTACTCCATGGCCGTCGTCCATTTTCCCCACGAATGAACTCGACAAAGAAGAATAAAATTTGCATTTCAAATGCTTTAATTTAAATATATATCCATTTATTGTTTTATTGTTATTTAAGCTTTAATCTTTTGAACATTCATATTTTTACTATTTAATTTAAAATATCCCCATTAAGTTTATATCATAATTTTGACTTTAATATTCATTATTTATTTTACCAAGGCCAAGGCTTTATTTTTGCATTGTTATTCGCTTCCAGAGTTCAATGATAACTTGATCCTTGTCAACTGCTTCCTCTCCCTGATGATAGTCCCTTTTCCTTCGTGCGATGTCGATCCTACAATCACTTGGCATAGGAAACTAGAGTCAGTCCATTCTTAACGCATTAATTCACGTTTACATATAATATCATCATCATCATTAAATACATCCGAAATCTAAATAATCATACATATTCACATTTACATTTGCAAAAGAAGGAAACAAACATAACAATTATTTAATCCATCATTCACGTTCCCATGAAAGGAAGTTACAATAATAATATTAACATCCAAGATTCCTATACCACATCATATCAAGTCTTAGGGGTATGTAACATATTAGGTCTGCAACACATTTGTATCAGGTGTGATATATATTTCTTTATGTTTGAAAATGCTATAGTTTACATTGCTTCCATAAGTTGTTATTAATTAATTTAAAAAGAGAGCTCTTTAGTGTATTTTCTGTTTGGAATTAATCTCAGTTTTTAATGCTTTCCATGTTTCAAAGCAGATATAGAGAAACCTTCTATTTGAATACTTGAAACAAATATGCATGATATTGGGCGTTTTCTAAATCTTATTTTGGGTATACTCCTTGATATGCAAAACAGGTATATTTTGCACTTTGCTTTGTGACTATGTTGGAGACTGTAGAATCTTAAATTGTTTGTCATTATGAGTTGATATATTCTACTATTTGTAGGCTTTTTGAGTATTTTAGTAGTATTTTAGATATTCTAGTGCATGATGCTCGAAAAGAAGGGGAGTTTGATTATGAAATTGTTGACATTAAAGCTAACCTTATAAAGCTACAGGGCTCACCAAAGGTCACTATTATCTATATTGAAGTTTGCATATTTTTTTATGGCCTTTTGGAAGGGGTCATGCTATCTATAAAGTTATGTTATATTATTCTAATCATAATGTATAATGTATCTTATCAAACTGTACATGTGGATCAAATGTTTGGTGCACCAACTACTCTATTTACATTACAAATTGATTGTGGAATTGCACGAGAGGTATACATCTGGGATTGATATCATTGATTCCTAATAATAGATCAGCTATAGAAGAGTTTGGTTTCAAATCTTATTATTCTAGTACATTTATAAAGTGTGCATGAACTTGCTCTCTAATTTTCTTTCTTATTGTTTTTTTTCCTTGTAACAAATGGGATTTGATTCTTTGATAACAAATGGGATTTGATTCTTTGATGGTCAAATAATTGAATTTCTTCCTTGTAGTGATTCTTCTATTTTTACCTTGTCATAGTGTCTTTTCACCCAAGAGGGGTGACTCTTCAAGGAGGTCAGCCACACATGCATAAAAATAAATTTATTTTAATTAAGAAACCCTTCCACATGTGGGCACCAATATCAAGAGGGGTTGACCCCTTTGAAAAATAATTTATTTATAATTTTGATTTCCTTAAAAGTGGGTGTGATAATAGGAGATGTCAGCCCAAAATAAATTTAATTTTAATTTTGATTTTTTTCTTCACAAGATGGGTGCCAAAAAAAATTGACCTGCATGTGTTGGCCAATATAAATATGTTTTAAATATTTAATTTAAACTTCATTTCTTGTGGCCTTAGTGAGATACTTAACTACAAATATTAATCTCTGTTTTGTGGCTTTTCTCATTACTTGTCCAATTTGTTTTATAAGATCTAGTAAGAAACTCATGATCACTAGGATAGTGAATTCCTTCTTGACATTAATGATAAGGAACTTAGATAGCTAATCCTTCATACGAGTTTTGACATCAAAGACAACAATCTCTTCATTCATCTTTGACTTCAACAAAAATCATTCCTCATTAAACTCTTTGGCATGAATGACGACCTTGTCCACTTTTGACATCAAGGACAACATTTCCAACAATCTCTCCCTTTGTCATTGATGGCAACAAAATCATAATCCTGTCCTTTTGTTTTGCTCCCCTTACTCTATCTCTCACCCTTTGAGATCAATGGCAAAGGGACACTTAGCATCCTTCTTTTCTTTATGATATGATTCTCTCCTTTCTGTGATGCTCCCCTTGTCTGTAAAGCTCCCCCTTTCACGACCCCCCCCTTGCACTAATTCTCCCTTTGTCTCTTTGTCACTTGGGTAATATGCTTCCTCTATAGTTGTCCAAATAAATACATTGGATGATCTCAATTTTAACACATTAAGAACTTCTCAAAGAATCTTCTTTTGTCTTTCATGCTTCCACTTGTCATTAGTGGCATCATTCTTCCATTCTCTCTTTTTTGACTTTCCTTTTGACATCAATGGCAATAAATTTCCAACTATCTCTAATTTTTCTCTTACACAAGGTTGTAGCTTTCAACCTTTCTATAATTCTTCCCCATTTTCATTAATGATAAAGGTATATTCATTATACCTCTTATCCATTGTCTTCTATGGAATCATTACATTAGTAGGGACTTGAACATAAGTGTAACCATCATAACCATCCAACTTGCTACTATCCATTTCTTTTGCTTTTCCCAATACATGCTCGTGTGTTCTATCATACTCTTCATGCAAGGAATCCTTTGGATCATTCTCATTCTCCCATAGCATCTTCATCATGGTTTCTTTCTTCTTTCATTGTCTCAAACCTTCTAGGCTTTCTATCATCTTGTGAAATGTCCCACCCTTGATCTGAGTTTTAGTTTGCATTTTTTTTGCTCGATTATTTCCAATTTGATAGATGGAACATTTTATCAAACATTTACTAGGCAAGATGCCAATGATTCATCAATAGATTACCATGCATATAACTCACTTAACATAGCAATTGACAGTGTCAATACTAGATGAATGAACATGCTACTCATAGGAACTTTCAATAGTAATACATGAATTCTCATAAATTATTCCACTTTCATTTACAATATGCAACTAACATTGGAAAAGGGGACACACTAAGTGTGTCCAACTTGTGGTATAGAGTACACCTAGGATTTTCCTGGCTAGGGCTTTTGTTTGAGTAGGCACATATTCTTTAGTGTGAGTAGGCACATATTCTTCAATGCAAGTAGGCACACAATTTTTTGCGAGTAGGCACATACTATTTTTACATAGGTTCTCTAGAGTATGTCATAGTTATGAGGCCCTTTGCTACTAAAATCTTCCTGAGAGTGACATTTCCAAGTGCTTTGATTCAAATAAGTATTGAAAACCATTGATGTTAAAAGAAATTGGGAATAACATATATATGTTTTTGATGTTAATTTGATTAAACTTTGTGGTTGGGTTATTTAATTTATTATGTTAATTGTTTATTTTAGAATTCTTGCTCTATTTCACATGTTGTAGTTTACATTTGTTATTTATATTTATTTTGATAACCTTACAGATTTCAAATTATCTTAACTCTAATATTTATTAAATTAAATTTGTAGTTGATACTTAAATAACACTAGGAGAATTTAGTGACATTACACTCTTGCTTATAGTTTGTTCAGTATTTCAATTAATCTCTCCCTTTCCAACCAATAAAATCCGCTTCACTTTAGTTTCAATCCTCCTCAATTTATCTCTACATGTTGTGAGAAGACAATAAGAGGAAACTTTTCAATACATTGTTGGACAATCTTCAATTATTCTAGTGAAAAGGATTGTTGTAAATGCTACCAAGCAAGGATGTTGTGCAAACATAGTAAGAAGGATGTTATAAAACAACACATAGGTTGAATTAGTTGTCCCCAATTATCCCACGCCTGTAAACACCCCTACTGAAATGTGTGGTAGTTTTTGCGATTGTTTCAATTTGACAGATGTTCCATTTTGTCAAAATGTCTCATTGCATTGCATATATTAAATCAATATTCAAAGGAATTGTAACTGAGGATTTCTTTCTAAGGATTAGATTAAATGAATGAAAATCATTAATGATAAAAACCCAAAGTAGCTACAAAACACAAAGGAAATACATGTAAGAACGGTTATACCTGATCATCGAAGTCTCCATGATTCATTTTTGTAGCACCTTCTTACTTGCTAGATATTGTTGCCCTCAGATTCTTTGTTCGAGCAATTTGAAAATGCCTAAGTCCTACAACAAGCCTTGAAGGATTTGATATGTCTAAATTCCTATGTCTAAAAGCCTATGTCTATGCCTAAAACCAATACCAAAGTTGATCAAATGACTATATTAATACTAAAATTGCCTATGAAGAACTAAGTGTGAAAGCAAATGCCTATAATAACTATGCAAAATGTCAGTATGTGCGTGTGTCTTCGAAAAATGAGAAGAAGATGGCATTTTATAGAAAATGCCATTTCAAATGGACGGATGAGATAAATTATTGATGAGAACCTAAAATGAACGATCCAGATTAAACTTGAGAATCCCTAATTAGGGTTAGGGAAAAATCTTTAATCGAACGGTCAGAATAAAATCGGATCGACGGTGGAGAATAAATGAGGAAATTAATTAAAGAAATAAAGATTTTTGAAAAATCAAGAAGATAAGATTGCCTAATTTGCAAGATTCGAAAAATCAAAGAGATAAGATGTGGACTAAAGATAAGATTTGAAAAATCAAGAATCTTCCCGATTGCTTGATTTTTAGAAGATTAATTACTAATTTGAATTAAAATAATTCAAATTATGGATTTTGAGAGATAATAAATAATCTTTTTTAGATTATTTATCAAAAAGGACTGACAGTTAAGATTGACATGACATTTTAAATAATTTAATTTATTTAAAATGAGAAGAATATTAATTGGCAATTAAATAATTAAATTTAATTATTTAATTTAGGAGATGAGATTAATTAATTAAATAAATTAATCAATTTATTTAATTAAGACTTAGTGACATATTAAATAAATAAATAAAACTTATTTATTTAATAATCGGAAGAATTAAATGAAGAAAGGAAATTAAATAAATTAAGGAATTTATTTAATTAAGAAAGACTTAGACAATTAATGACGTATTTAATAAATAAATAAAATTTATTTATTTAATAATCATGAAGAATGAAAGGACATGAATTAATTAAATAATTATGAATTATTTAATCAATAGTTGAATGTGGACCAAGGACATAATTAAATGTCTTAATTATGCTAGGACGAAAGTGGTAAAAATGAAGCTTGCAGGCCTAGGTCATTTTTAGGTGTCTACATTTTGCCCATCTTTGTCATAATGTCGCTTGTCGCATTGTGACAAAGAAAATAAGTCAAAATGCCCGGTGCAAAATAAGATGAGGAAGAATGACGATGAGGTTTACGGTATGCCCCCTCGAGAGGACAGACAGGTTCCAAGAACATGAGTGTGCTCTCGAAATTGATGAGAAGACTAGAATATGAAGAGACAAAGAAATGTTAGTGCAAAAGATATGGATGATGATATGGATGCAATGCCTATATGAGACGAGTGAGAGAAGATGACAAGACTAAAGAAGATGCATGTTAGTTCCTAGACCAAATTCTTCAAAACATTGCCATAGGACTAATATTTATTGCTCTTAATCATCATTGGGCGGTAAAAATGACACAAATGGACAACAAACACCATGATATGACATAGACCAAGGTGTGCAAGGTCCTCCACTTGAAAAATAGACAGTCACAGACAAGGAATGTCCTAACTCATACTAAAGGAAAAGTTGCCCCAGTCTTTTTGTCAAGACAATCCACAGACAGCAGTCAAAGAAAATAAAATAGGCCAGGAGACGTCATCGTACCTCTAAATCCTTCATGGGACATCCTCGAGGTAGCTAGTAACATGACCAATAAAGACAAGATAGTAAAAATATAAGACAAAATAGCCAAGATAGCCAAAAGATAAGACAAGAAAGACCAGAAAGATTAACAGCCATGTAATTTTGTTTGCCAATGTTTGTTTGCCAAAGATTGAATTCTTGTCAGTTTGACAGTTTTGACAATTTAAGAGCTTTGCCAATTTGACGGTGTTGACGGTTTGACGGGGCCTATTATCAGGAAGGACACATCCTAAAAAGGTAAAGGACATTTTGACGAGGTCTAACTCCAAGAAGGACGCATCTTGAAGAGGACCAAAGAGTGACGAGATTGACATTATTTTGACTAATATGTTTTGGCAAGTTGACTAATGTTGACTGTATGATTGATTGGATTGCGTTGTCTGATTTTGACCAATTTTAACATTGACGTTTCGAATGACTATCTTGTGTCTGAGTTTGACTATGTCTGACTTATTTGACCGATGTGACGATTGTGACAAATTCCATGATTTTATTTGGACCAACCTAAAAGGACTAACCTAATGTCTCGGGGACTCATCGACTGATGGTCTTTCCTACGTAGCAAATGCGCAGAGACAACGTAGTTCGACAATGACATGGACTGATTGACATGACTGACTTTGACTCCATTTTTAGGATTTTGACATTGATTTGGATTTTTTTGTGTTTTTCTTCAGGGTGTTTTATGATTTTTAGGTCTTTGTTCAGGACATTTTATGATTTTTTTGTCTTTTTGTCATTTTATGATTTTTTTTTATTTTGATGTTTAAGAGGATCATGACAAATGCATATGATTGATGCCTACACATGAGAATCCAAGGACAAATATGATTGGGCCCCTAGTCAAGCTAAATACCAATTGACAGGTGATGACAACGTTGTTTGACGTGGGAAGGACGCATCCTGAAACAACGTGAGGACAATGACGATAATGTGATGAAAGTATCGTGGTCTACAGCCAGGCCAGGAATGCAATCAAGTAATGTTTTGGATAATGTGTTTGTATGGATTAGACTCGTTGCATTTGGAATGACTTGGTTAGGACTAGATGAGATGATGGAGTTTCCTTAGACCATTTGACAAGGGAAAGCCAAGATAGGTGACATACATGAAAGGATGAGAGGGTGGCCTTGGTAAAAGACGGGAGACATGAGACTAATGGAATTGTCATATGATTTTCAAAGACTATGTCGTATAAGGACAATAAGACTATGACGGTCAATGACATGATGTTTCGTGAATCGTGTATGACCGAAGGATAGACATGTCAAGAGTTTTCCCAAAGCATGATTTATGTGTGCCAGTTTTATGTCAAGACCAAGGTAGGTGGGAAAATGGACGGAAATGATAGGGCTTAGATGGATGTCAATGTCATGAGGAAGGCCTGGGAAATGAGATGACTTGCCCCCAAGTGTAAGAGTCCACATAGACAATTTATTTTACACATGATGCCTGTTTGCCAGGTTTTCATCATGGTACTTATCAGCGCTTTTGCGGGTTTTCACCATTGGATGAAATTTTTCTCTTTACTATTTTTTGAATTTTTGAATTTTTTGGTGTCGCCAAGATGCCTTTGCCAGTTTTCATCAGGGTGACAATTTTTTGATTTTTTGATTTTTTTTGTATTTCTAACTTTGTGGATAGCCTGGATGCTTTAGATAACCACTAACTGTTCTGAATCCACTGATGGTACCGATGTAGAGACTGGTACCATGATATGCCAAAAATGACCTCGCTGAAGGAGTTGTCTTGTCAGGATCGTAGCACTTGTATACAACTGATCGATGTCATTGTGATCCTTTCTGATACTAGAGTTGGCCTTATCAAAATACACACATCGCAATAGAGTGCCATGAGAGTCCTTGTGGTAAAGAGTTGCTGCCATGATGTGATGGATTTGTGACGTAGGATTTTTGGACTTTAGGCGAGATGTAGGATTATGACAAATGATGGTGGACATGGAAAGGTTGTTTGGACGTTTGGACAAATCACTTTTTATTTTCCAAACTTGGGATGGTGGATTTGGAACCAACACTTTTATATGTCTTTATTGATGACCATTTTGAAGGAGGTGGAAATGTGTTATATGTGGGAGTCCTCTTGTCTTGTGGCTTCACATTGTGATTGACTTTTGTATTTGACTTGGTGTCTTTGTTTGATCCATCTTTCTTTGGGATCCATTTTAATTTCATTTGTCCACTTGTCCTTTTGTTTGATTCAATGGCCTTTGACATTTGATTTTGATCTTTTGTCTTGTAAGACTTTTGTTTTTGTTGGTTCCAAAGGGAAGGTTTATTTATGATGGAATGACGGTTCATGGTGTGGGTGGAAGGGGTGTTGGCAACAATCTTATGACAAGGATTTCTCATGGATTCCATTTTGACGTTTGCATCTAACAAGGTTGCCCCCAGTATCGAGGAGGGCCCCCAGTATCGAGGAGGGACCACTAACATCGTTTGATTTGCTTTTTGAGGAATAACCAAGACCTTGATGTCTGTAATTTTCCTGAAGTTGTATTGGTTCTAGAATGCCCTGCTCGTGTATGCCTAGTCCTTTGCCTTGATATTGCATGCTTTGACAGATTCTATTTGCAATGGGGTATTTTTTGTTTTCAAAGCAAGATGTTATCCCATCATTAGGTATGTGGATACTGTCACTTGTAATATTTTTGTCTGCAAGAAAGTCTGCTTTGACAAAGACAGATGACCCTAAGTGATAAAGTGTCTTAGCTTCATTGTCTTGTTGGACATATTCCTGACTGATATCTGTGGTCTGATCTTGTGACATGCTAGGTTCAGATGATTTTGTTGGTGCTTCCAAAGAAATGTCGAAGCCATCATTATGGTCAGTGTCATAGAGTCCAATAAATTCAGCTATAGCTTGATCATTTTCAAATATGTCCATATTGGAATACTCTTAAGCTTGAGGAATATCGTCTATGTGTGTAATGGAGGCAAGTGTCTCATCTTGGGAAGTGTCAATAGTCAAGGCCTTTATAGGGTCAGCAAGTGTTTGATCATGAATGGCATAAAGGTCAAGGAGTGGATCGTCTTGGACTTCTTGGTCAATGGTAGGGTCTTGGTCCAAGATGGGGTTGTCATGGATTTGGATTTCTTGGTCAATGGTAGGGTCTTGGTCAAAGATGGGGTTGTCAAAAATAGGGTCATGGGATGGACTACCTTGTTCTTGACATGAGGGTGATGTTATAATTTCATGCTTTGGGCTTTTATTTTGACATGTATCCTCAAGTTTAGACGATGGGATGTTCCTTTGAGTAATGACAAAATTTTCATGACTAGATGTGGCTTGTGAGGGGATGACTTGAAAATGATTAATGGATGAAGGACTAGGATAGGACATGGAGACTTGGACTGGACTAGTATGTGAAGGACTAGGATATGACATGGGGACTTGGACTGGACTAGTATGTGAAGGACTAGGATATGACATGGAGTCTTGGACTGGACTAGCATGTGAGGGACAAAGATAGGACATGGAGTCTTGGACTGGATATGTCATGGAGTCTTGGACTGGATTAACTATTGAAGGACAAGGATATGACATGGAGACTTGGACCGGATCGGTATAAGGTTGATTGAAATAGGACATGGAGACTTGGACCGGATCGGTATGGTATGATGTGGGGACTTGACATGAGTTGGTAGATGGTTGATAAGGGATGCAGACGTTGACAAGATTAATAGGTGAAGGACTAGCATATGATGTGGAGGTTTGGAATGGACTAGTTGATAGTTGGCTTCCCTTGTCAAGGTTCGGATAAGGGTGATAAGTGGACGTTTGTTGTGAATTAATGGCAGGATTTGTGTCAAGTGACTGTTGATTGTGAGGGTAGACAGATGGTGGCAAAGTATTTATGTCAAAGCCTCAAGTGTGGTAACTTAGCCCCTAAGTCCAAAAGCATGGCTAGATACCTTTGAGGGTCACGTAAGATATATTTTTTTACAAAGGAGACTATGTCAGGATTTTGCGCTGCAGCTTCTATGTCTTTGAAATATACTTGTCCATTTTGGTCTCTTTGTATGAATGGTTCAAAAATATTTTTTGATGAAGATTGCATGTTCATGTTGTGAAATGGATCAGAAAAGGTCCAATGTTTGACCATTGTTTGGTTTGTTTCAGTATCCAGAAAATACTTGCAAGCATGATGTTTTGACTGTAAGCAAGCACACATGAGACAAGTACAATCCTAAAAGGCCAATAGGCCAAGGGTTTGTATACTTGGTATAGCCCACTGATATACCCTAGATTGGTGATAAACACCTTTCTTTCTCGAGAGCGGATAGCTTAGAATTTTGGTGGCATTGGCTCCCCTCCACAGCTCATTAACGTCATTCGAGCACACCAAATTCGAATTCTTTGGTAGTGACTTCCCAAGAACTGCTATCTCTACTCAAGGGGATCAGTAGTGAGTGTCTTCGGGCATGATACTATACCCTGCACTATACCAAGCAACGGCCAATAGAACGGTTGGACACTAAGACAAGAGGTGTTTAATTTGGGCATTCCGTTCGTGGGGCATGATCCATACGGCGAGAGTCCCCTTTTAGATCCATCTCGTCGGAACCACACTTGTGATTCTTGGGCTTTCCCCAAGAACCCACTTTTATATACCGGCTGGAAGTCCCTCGGTGTCAGGGTGCTACCGGTCTGAGTCGTCCTGGGGTGAGTACTTTTTCCCACCAGAACAGGCCCAAGTTCTAGAGTCAGTAACCGTTTCTCTTACACCCAGGATTGCTCAAAAGCGCAAGGGGAAAGGATACTTCGATTACTAAATCGTAAGGGTGACACAACATAAGATGGGTCTGGTTTTTTGATCACCTAGTTTTTACAAGGTGAGAGCATAATCACCTACCACCTTCAAGCACAATCAAACATAAACAAACACGCATTCATTTTAAAAGCACCAAAATGAAGTGTTTTCTACAATAGAAATCACAAACATGTTGTTTGAGAAATGAGTCTTTGACAAGCATAGTTGCAAAACCACATGTCAGTAGTTTGAATATATGTCTTTAACTCACGAAAAACTCCAACGCTACATACTGCCAACAAAGATTAGTAACAAAATTTAAAAAAAAAAAAAAACAGCAAACTTAAAATAGTGATAACTTCCTCCAAACTTAACAAAATTTTAACTAGTAGATATCCATGGAAATATGAAAATTAAACCTTCAAAACCCAGAAAAGATTTTCCACAATTCTGCACAAAAAAAAATGTTATATGCAAAAGAAAACATGGGTTTTAAAAATGAAATTAAAAAAAAATAGCGATCACTAAAACAGCCATAACTTTTTCAAATCTTAACGAAAATTAAAATCGTTTGATGTTCTAGAAAGCTGAGACTGAGATCTACAAAACCCAGAAAAAGTTTGAAAATATTTTATTCGCCCATTTTTCTGTTCTTAAATGAAGGTGACGGGATTTCATATGACGTCTTGGCTGTAACCTGCAAAACAGTGAAAACAAACAAGAAAACACATTTTTTTCTAAAAAATGTCGGGTTCACCAATGTAACTGAGGATTTCTTTCTAAGGATTAGATTAAATGAATGAAAATCATTAATGATAAAAACCCAAAGTAGCTACAAAACACAAAGGAAATACATGCAAGAACGGTTATACCTGATCGTCGAAGTCTCCATGATTCATTTTTATAGCACCTTCTTACTTGCTGGAAATTGTTGCCCTCAGATTCTTTGTTCGAGCAATCTGAAAATGCCTAAGTCCTACAACAAGCCTTGAAGGATTTGATATGTCTAAATGCCTATGTCTAAAAGCCTATGTCTATGCCTAAAACCAATACCAAAGTTGATCAAATGACTATATTAATACTAAAATTGCCTATGAAGAACTAAGTGTGAAAGCAAATGCCTATAATAACTATGCAAAATGTCAGTATGTGCGTGTGTCTTCGAAAAATGAGAAGAAGATGGCATTTTATAAAAAATGCCATTTCAAATGGACGGACGAGATAAATTATTGATGAGAACCTAAAATGAACGATCCAGATTAAACCTGAGAATCCCTAATTAGGGTTAGGGAAAAATCTTTAATCGAACGGTTAGAATAAAATCGGATCGACGGTGGAGAATAAATGAGAAAATTAATTAAAAAAATATTTTTTTTTGAAAAATCAAGAAGATAAGATTGCTTGATTTGCAAGATTCGAAAAATCAAAGAGATAAGATGTGGACTAAAGATAAGATTTGAAAAATCAAGAATCTGCCCGATTGCTTGATTTTTAGAAGATTAATTACTAATTTGAATTAAAATAATTCAAATTATATGGATCAAAGGAAGAATAAGGCAATTAAATTAAACAATAAATAAAAATTTAAAAAAAAAAGAAAAAATGAAGAAAGGGAAATTAAATAAATTAAGGAATTTATTTAATTAAAGAAAGACTTAGACAATTAATGACGTATTTAATAAATAAATAAAATTTATTTATTTAATAATCATGAAGAATGAAAGGACATGAATTAATTAAATAATTATGAATTATTTAATCAATAGTTGAATGTGGACCAAGGACATAATTAAATGTCTTAATTATGCTAGGACAAAAGTGGTAAAAATGAAGCTTGCAGGCCTAGGTCATTTTTAGGTGTCTACAGGAATTACAAGGACAAATATAAAGAAAAAATTTCACAACTTTTTTCCATTACATCGATTGTCGTACACTGATATATTTGTAGAAGTATAAGGGCAGTCTTGGGTAAACTCAATCTGAGTAAGTAAATGGGACAAATATGCATATAACAGTACTCAAAAATTTGATACAACAAATATTACAATTCGAGACCTCTTCTTATATTCTTTGAATCACTTAGAAATCAAATAGAGACAAATAACAATCATGCAACTCTCATACAACAGTGTACACACTAACAACAATTTTTGAATGGAAGTTACAACAAGTATATATGCAGAAATGTAATGAAAATACTCGAAAAAGACTTCCAGGAAAATGTAAGGTCTAAACCCAAGGTTTGCAGTGCTAGAACATGATGTTAAGTTTATATTTTATTGACAACAACAAACAAAACAATAATACTCATGCAAGATTATCATGCCCAGCTCCTATAGCCTTATGCGACCCTCATAGCAGCCAAATACAAGGAAAGACTCCCATGAACAAAAGATGCAAGTTGTGTATGATGGAAAGATGAATTGCCCAGGCTTGGAAATTCATGTCCACTTCCTGTAAGGATCACATCCTTGTTTTGTAACCCACAACCATCCAAAAATAAAGGTGTTGAAGTGTATAACTAGCATTATGAACCACGTTCCAAACCCTAACTCGAGTTGGTGATTTCAATCGCTCAGGCTAGCAAAGATGACTCCAATACCCATGACTAGGTAGTGTAGTAGCAAACCACCAAACATTCACTAAAGATGTAGAAGTATGATGCCTAGCTGATGAATAATCTTCTTGAAACTTGGACACCAACCCTCAGCTTCTAACCAAAGGAATAAATATATCATTCCCTTCAGTCTTGTCTCTGCAAGAGACTCGCAAAATTGGAATCATTGCCCAATTGAAAAACTTGAGTGATTTTCCCTTTGAACTGGCTAGGGTGGAATTGTTTCACTATCGAAACCATAGAAATTTCAAGCTCGAAAGCTCACAGTAGAAGAAAATAAACTGCAATAATGAATAAAGCATTCTCCAAACACCTTTTTTATATCCTCCTGAGAAATAACCACCCATAAGGATACAAAGATGGGTCCCAACTACTAGGCCATGTTAGGCACCCATTTACAAATGATCTCTCACAAACAAAGTAAAGGAGAAAAACCACATAGGAATAAACTGCTCTCCAAACGAGAGAATGCATGAAAACAATCATGTACAAGTGATGAAAGAATTTATGAATGGATTACTCCAACATGACCCCCCTAAAACTACATCAATCACAAATATACAAGAGATATCCCTCCCATAGGAGAGAAAGAGTGAGACTATATATCCCCCTATGATGAAGTATCTCCTATGCCAATGGTGAATGCTCAAAGACAAAAGAGAATCCAATGCTAGCAAATAACATGTCTCCCATTTAAAAGAAACAAGTCCAATGGTTGATATGGAAGAAACTCCAACTACAAGAAGAGAGATGAGAGAAGAAGTCTCATGATGGTTTATCTTTGAAAATTGATCAAGTGTCTTCATGCTAGAGTATGCCACAAAAAATAGGTGTTATCCCAATCAAAGAAGATGACACATCAAGACTATGGAAAATCATGTTGAACAATCTCCAGACAATGGTGTGAAAACAATTTTGTTGCAACTATCATTAAAGATGAGAGATGACCCCTCAAATGTGTCCTCTAAATCAACAATATGAGATTCAGTACAAAACATATCTGATAAACCTTGTCAAGTAGTCATCCCATAAAGTTGAATATGAAAGACAATGATCATCTTGTTGAAAGTATTATAAGCCATGTCAACACTGGAATTTGAAGTAGCAGGGGGTGGAGGAGATGGAAGCTCAATACAAGTCTCAAGAACACCAAGGTTCAAGTGACCAAACTTGTCATAAAAATGATTCACACTTGGTGTGGGAGTGTGAATATAACCAGTTAAAGGAATTGCATTATCATTAGGAGAAAAATGTAAAAAAGGTATACAATTGAGATGAATGATCAACCATCTCAACAACAATAATATCTCTACTCTCCAAGTCTCTAATGAACACAAGTTTAGGTGTTAAATTGTTTTACCTACTTCACTATGTGTAATTTGATAAATAGAAAGAAGATTGGTTGACAAGGATGGGACACAAAGTACATCATTGAATTTTCCATCTCCTATGTCAGTAGATCATTTCCCACAAGCATGCATATATGTGTTGTTACCCATCAAAATGTGTGGTAAAGTGCAATGCTCAAATGAAGAGAACATACCTTGGATGAAGTCATATGATGTGAGTCTCCAGAATCAAGAAGCCATGTACCTAACTCGAGACTTGTAGATGCAAGAAGCGCTTTACCTTTCATCTTATTAGCTCGATTAGCAAAAGAATTTATCCTTGATTGTGTGGATGATGATTTTGTAGAAGAAGAGGATGAACTAGAAGCTCGTTTGAAGGCAATTAAATATTGTGCTTCTGAAGGAGTTGCTTCAACTTTTCTATTTTTTTTAAATAACAATTATGTTCAACATGCCCTTGTTTTTTGCAATATGCACTTGCGGGTTTCTCCTTCTTAGGTTTATCCTCTTTGGAAGAGGTGGGAGGATCATCAAATTTTTTCTTACTTTTCGATTTCTTCTTTCCTTTTCCTTTGGGTGATTGTGCTAACAATGCTCAAATCTTGGGAAGTGCATCTAATTGGATAAGCTTAGTTTTCTCTCTAGTCAAACAGTCACAAAATGTTTCAAAAGAAGGCATTCTAAATGATTCACCTAAGGCATCCATGGTGGAATACAAGGTAGAAGAAAAGATTGCAAATGTTCCTTATTACTTGGGAAAAATCAAGGATACACGTTCCTTATCAAATTTATCTTTCCCACAACCAACCAATTGAGATCTCAATGAGTTGAACTTAACCAAAAAATTGTGAATGGTAGGAAACATATCAAGAGAAAGAGATGCCGATTTTGCCTCTATTTGCAAACTACAAAATTCACTAACTATAGCAAACAAATCTTTGTATTTTTCCCATACCTACTTTGGTGGTGCACTCGTCAATGTGGAACAATTATCATAATCCTACAATGCAATCAAATGCATAGCCTCATCACATTTGTTTCTATGAGGAAATCTCTCATGCTCCTTAATTAATTTAGGTTGACGATCACCCAAAGTAGACCATAAACTTGAAGAAAGGAGCAATTGCTGCATTTTGGATTTCCATGTGTGATAATTGTGAGGAGTGAGTAGCTCAAGTGAACCTGATTTATCCATGAGAGCAACAAGAACCTAGAGAGAAAATAGATAAAATACTGCAAAAACTTGATATAAAACCTTATAGATTTGAATCAAGATTGAAGATGTAGCCCCTCCAAAAGGAAAAGACTTCTAATATTTGCAAAAATTGAATAAAATTTACTTGTGGTTAAATTTGGAAAAAGTGCATGAATATAACAAAAGAGCTCCTCAATATCTTTGCAATGTTGCAAGAATTGTGAAAATTGGATAAAAATGCAAAGAGTTATGAGTTTGGATGTCCAAATGGGAGATATGACTTCAAACAGAAATAATGTTTACCAGCAACAAAATTTGATAATGAGACCTACACCTTTGGAAAGTACACAAAACCAACTTTCCAATGATATCAAGTTTGTGAAAATCTGACTTCTGGATCAAAAGTTTTAGTAGTTTTCCCAAAACTGTTAGTTGAGAAAGCAAAATTTGTTTACCCCCTAGGTTCCTAGGTGTTGGTCGTCCATACGATCGTCGACATGTAGACACAATGGCAAGGTTTTTATTGGTCCAAAATGCTTGAAATTGAAACTACCTTCTAGATTTGACAACCCTCTCACAACTTGATACCCTCATAGATCTAGCCTCACATGTTTGGTTTGGATGAAACAAAAGGAAAATTTGACTTTTCTTGGGCACTTTGAACTCAATGGTGAGCTCAGATTTGCATCATCATGCACCAAAATAAACCTACAATACAAAGCCACAAAAAGGAAGCCCCCAAAATTTGGTAGTTTTATAAAAAAATTGTAATTCTCCAAGTCATCATATGATGCAATAGAAGAGCATACTCAACTTTTCAAGATCCAAAAAGATTTCCAACATAGCAATGGCTCATGCAGAGAATCAATCTCAAAACTGAGAAGGGGATTTGTAGATTTTAATCTCTAACACTATGTTAGTCACCAAAGGACTCAAGTTCCTAGGATCACCTGCAACCAAAACTTCTTTCTACAAGAGAGAAAATCAAGAGCATAGATTTTCAATAATGAATGCAAAATAATTATATTGATATAATTGATTACAGTTCTTTATATAATATTCATGTGAGTCCTTGCTTATATAGGCAAGGTTGAGAGGTAGGATTAAACAAGATCATGATGAGTATCTTAATCCTATGACATGAGACAACTGGTGATAAGATCACATGACAACTAAGGACTTCTAGAAAGATTCATAGACCCCCAAGAAGACATCTGAACATGTGTGCATAGGACTTAACTAATAACTAGTAAGATAATGTGCCTTTTTCACACTACAAAGGGGAAACCAGTTAGGTTATGCCCTTGTTCACACCAACACTAACAAATGAAAATTTGAAATACTTAAAAATATTTGATATTCCAATGAATGAACAAAGAAAATGCCAAACATCCATATGTTTATATTATATTCAAATTTTCAAAATGATGATTACATTAGAAAATAAAATTGGCCAATTTCCCAATGCCTTAAAACCATCACTCATCCCCAAAGTCCGCATTGAACTCATCATCACTCAAATTGCTAGACTCTTGTGGCTCAAGTTCCTCCAAAGCAATACTAACCAACCTTGTTTGTGCTACATCTTCATCAACTTGTGTTGGCTCCTTTGGTTTTACATCCCATTGGGCTACTAGAATCTCCTTGTACATAAGCATGTTTGTAGTCAATGAGACACAAGGCACTATGTACAACTACAAGCTTCTCTGCTCTAACAAAGGTAAGTTGGTTCCTCTTAACATAGTAGATGAAACTATAAGTAGACTATTTCCTATCATTAGCTAAAGAACTAGAAACCTAGGACAATAGATGAATGACTAGTGGGGTAGTCAAATCATTAGGCCCATGCATAGTATACCATAGAATTGGATCCTCACGTGCCATGGTCTCTCTATCTATCTTGGCTTCTTTTGAATATCCCATAAGAGTGGCAAATTTTGTCCACTCAGTACAAATGATGCTAGCCTCTGGAGAATCATGCATCTTCTAAATGGCCTTCATGAACCCTACCTTCAGTTTAGCATCCTGTATAGGAATAATTCTATATGGACTTTACATATACCACTTTGGTTCAATGCATAGGTAGCCATGTGTAAAGGAGCATTGGGCTTCTCCCATTTGCGATGAATAATTGGCTGAATGTGCTCATTGTAGAATGCTAATGTGGGGTCGTTCTTTTTTACAATAGCTTTCATTTGGCCAAGCATATTGTTAATGTACTAATACACCTCCCAAAGATTAGGTGCATTTTGTCCACATATCTGATAACTATGAAAACTTGACTAATGATAGAAAAAATGTAACTTTGCATCAGCCCAAAAAGTATCACTCTTCACCACCTCTTTCACCCTCCTTGCTTGCTTTGACTTAGAATCAGGTCACTGCTTCCTCTCTACTGTAATGACAATTAGTTGCAATGCTTCTTACAACTCAAGCATCCTCAACAAGAGAATGAAGCATGATGCATATCTAGTCTTTGTAGGTTCCAAAAACTCTTTTCTTAGAGAAGATCCTAAAGAGTGGATGTGAAGTATGGTGGTTGTAGATAAACATCTACACATTTCTAGCATCATTAACTACCTCTTTAATTCGTGTAATCTTTTCCATTTCCTTGAGTGTATTATTCATGGTATGTATGCACCATAGAGTCCACCAAATATGCTTGTAGGTTGCCTTAATCAATTTTCTTGTAGCTTTGCACACATATGCAACATCGGTCACTACATGCACCACATTCTTTGGCCCAATCTCCTCAATAGTATCTCTAAGTATCTGGAACTGAAAATTGGCATCTTTGTAGTACCTTGAACAATCATTAGCCCCAAGAAAGTAAGGGTCCTTTGTACATGTGACTATGATGTTTATGAGTGGACGATGTCTAATATTTGTCCATCCATCCATGATTATGTTGCATTGACTAGTGACCCAGGTAGTTTTCATTTTCTCCATTAGAAGATTAATCTTGGAATAGTTCTTATCCAAGATTGTTGTTTTGAATTTTGTCTCTCCTAGTGGCACATATAATGGTATTGCTCTAATTATCTTTACCACAACCTCCTTATATAAGTGCAGCGAGCCACATGGAATGGAATTGCATTGGTAATGATGAATTTTCTAATGGCATCCTCTGCCTCATCTTTGTTTTGCACATCAAATAACTTTTCCACTATGTTTGCTACATCACTAGTGGTCATTCTACGCTTTGAACTAGATGGAATAGCATAAGTAGAACAAGTTGAAACTCATGGAACTAGGGTGTTTGTATTCTACTAGGAGTAGGAGTAGGAGCCCTCAAAGACAAAGGGATTATTACAAGACTTTGGTCACCACCATAAGCTCACAATGTTGGAAGGTTGGTGCCTTCGTCCCCTTGGTTGTTCAGTGTCACCTTCTAGATTTGTGACATGGCTTAACTGCCTCCCGTGGATCTTGTATAAATCTGGTGTTTGTATCGGGCATTAACAGGTCGATCGTTTGGAAAAACGACAAAGCCATTGCAACACATAATTTGTAATGAACAACCCCAAAAAAAAAATTCAAAATTGTTAGCTCAAAACAAAATTGAATGCTAAGAAACTTCCTTTCCACTTTCTGATCACCAAGTTCCTAGTGTAGGCGACGTGAGAGCATATAGTGTACGGGATTATAAATTCTTTTGAAAATAAGCAATTGAAAGTAGTATCTAGCTATTTAATGGGGTTAGCCAACATTTCCACTTTTCAGTGGTAAGTACAACAAAAAGACAACTCTTCCACTTTTCAATGGTGAGCGAATACCATAAACCACTTGTTTAGTAGGATAAGTATCAACAAATAACATGAGCAAGTCACTGGTGGTACTACCATCTAGTCCTACAATCCAAGGTGTAAGAAAGGAATGACTTTGGCGGTATGACCATCCAAAGCACTTACAACATTAGTCTATAAGTATATTTAGCTCAACATAAACATGTCAAACAATGATATATCTGCTATCATAAAGTGTCAATAAAGATTAAAAATGTTGATACAATACAAACTATTGTGATATCCCCAAATGTTGCCAAATATTATTCAACTCAGTGAAATAAAGTTCTCAACAAGATATATACCTTAAACAAATGTAAATGGTGAAGGTTGCAGGTCTGATATCCTCTGCGACTTGTTGTTTCAGGGCTAGACAATGAAGGATTTCACTCAGAAATAACCATCATTTCATTCCCAAACACCAGCAAACACTTTTTACATGGAAAGAGCACTTCAAACCTCATGAAAAAACACCCTCAAAGATCTGGAAAGATGCTACAACAACATGATGTCAAAGTTTCAGGCTTGTACAGGTCTGTCATACATCAAATCAGCAAGTTGATTGCTCGAAAATCACAAAGAATGCATACCTAGTTCATCAAAGGATAGTGTGGTCTATTGTAATTAGTTCCCAATGCAATCCCCTTCATTGAACAACATAAAAACCCAAGTAAAGGACATTGTAGGTCTGAAAATCACTAGATAAAATGTTGCAGTGTAGTGTCAAGTCTGTTATGACAAGAAACAATTGCAAGATCTGATATACAATTGTTGTAGGTCAAAAAATCCATGATAAATCATGAAAATCCCTCCAACCACCAAAGATATGTACCTCCTAATCACATCCAAAATCTTTGCACATGTTAATGCCTAAGTTATTGGTTCGGTTTCAAGTTCGGGTTTGGGTTCGAGGGTTCAGTTCGTGGGTTCGGGAAAATCTTTTTTGGGGTTGGGTTTGTTAATAGAAAAACATATAATATATATATATATTTATAGATGTAATATACATACTTTTAATATTTTTAAATTACAACATTATTATATTATAATTAATAATATTATGTATTATTAATATATGTTTTTATATTACTAAATGTATAAATGTTATAAAATATTAATAATACATTTTTAAAAATTTAAATATATAAATGTTATACAATATTAATAAATTAATAATATATAACATTATAATATATTAATATAATAATAAAAATTATAATGCAAAGTTAATATTAATAAATAGTAAAGTTGATATATAATATAATAATTAATATTAATAAAATTAATATATAATGTTATAATATATTAATATAATAATAAAATTGTAAAAAGATGATATTAATATATATAATGTTGAGGCAAAGACTCCACTATAGTGCTGAAGGCGAAGACTCGAAAACATGAATGGGCTTGGAAGCTTTGAAACGACTGTATTCCATCTCTCTATTTCATGAATCATTTTTGTCTTGCAACCGTGCAATGCGTGTGAGTTTGGAAGGGTGGGACAAGGCTAGTGTGGTGGGTTAGATTCTTGCTATGACTTCACTCTACAACTTCTCATGATGCAACCTTGACTACTTCATGGAAATTTGTTGGAAACATTCGTCAACAAGGGCTAGAAAAATGTTAAAATTCATCAAAAATTCGCTCAAACCTTTCCACCAGACGAACCCACAATAAATTTTTTGAACCCTATTTGGACCTAGTCCGGACCAGACCCGGACACTGGACCCGGCGGACTGGACTAGACTGGTATCCATCTGTCAAGAGCTAAAAACCGGTAGCATAGCATTCACCAAATCGAAATCCCAAAATCTACAATCAAAATAATTTGAGTTATCTTATTTTTTGAAACCCTAAAACTGAAACTCCATTGAAGCACAATGTGATTCCTGAATAGAACCACTCCACTAGCTAGGGATTATCTTTCAAATCCAAAACTAGTAATCAAATGAGGGTTTTCATTCTCAAATGAGTTTTGAAAGAAGTCGCAGGTTCAATCAGACAACATAACAATATGTGTAATCTTGAGCATAACTAAATGAGCCCTGAACAACTCATTTTTATATTTTTTTATTGCTTTTTCGGAAAAAACACTTTTTCTTTTTTTGATGCTTTTCAAAAAAAGTATTTTTTGCTATTTCGCAGTGTTTTTCCGAAAAAATACTTTTTGTTTTTTTATCGAAAAAACACTTTTTTTGTTTTTTCATTGCTTTTTTTCTCTAAAAAAGCACTTTTGCATTAAATTGAATAATTCATTATGTGCAAACATTTAATCACCTTTCCAATGAGCTATTATACTAAGTTGTCTTTTGATTATTTCTCAACATTAGACAACATTAGTGAAATATTAATTAAATAACTTAGTAACTCACCCAACTTGTCAAAAGTATTGAAACATCATCGGAATCCAATTCTGACCACACCATGATGAAACTGAAGCTATAAAAAGATGATTGAAATCAACTTGGTGGCTTTCTAAAAATAGCTTGCTTCTCCAAGAAGTTTGGAGAGCACCCAAAAGGTCATAAATAGATTTTGAAAGCATATAAGGGCTCCAACTAACCAATTGAACTCAAACCCAAGTACAATTGCTCCACAAGGTTGATCAAATGCTTCCTCGAGAATGTTGGAGTTCTCTCTACCTAACCAGTTAGCCACCATAAGACTTGGAAACTAGTTAAATGTGCACAAATTGGCTAAGCCCCAAAAGGGGACATTACACAATTTATTTATTTCAATTCTCTTTTCAATTGACAACCCCCCACAAACTCCTACATCTTTGCTAGTGACATAAAGGAGATCTGAATTAACTTTGGTGAGGCTGCCTTGAAATTCAAGCTATCAAAAATGATATTTCCATACCCTAGTGCTCCCTATTGATTTTGCTTGCAATTTAGTGGCAAATTGGTATAAAGGTAAGTTCTTATCAAAAGGGACTCTTGGCAAAATCTTCTAATAATTCAGAAGGGAAACTAAAATGTGCATTGCTAATAAAACTAGTTGCCTTAGCCCACCCCACATCTATACTTAAAGTCTTTGATTGAACCTTTATATGCTCAATTTGTTCATCTTCATCACTCATGTTGTGAGAAGAACTCATACTCATAGTGACATTGCAAGAAACAAAATTTATGGTTTCCATACATGTCATAATGTGTCATTAAATTAATAAATAATAAATTATGCATAGGTTGAAGACATAAGGATTTTCTTTTTATTTTTCTTACTTTAGGTTGCACAAAGCGCAAAAATAGAGGATACACGAAAATATGAATCCTTGTTCTTAATTTTTCATCAAACAAGATTCCACTTTTAATTTTATTACTTCAGATTTCATGAAGTGCAGAGGTAGAGGATATACAAAAGACGAAATTTTAATTTGACTTGCAAATTAATTTTGCTTTTTAAATTTCTAGTCAAATATTTATTCAAATTTGTAAAAGGAATAAATAATAAAATGTTGTTGTTATAAAAAAATATAAAATTTGATCATTACATTATTCATTTGTAAAACAGAAACTAAAATAATAAATTGAAATTGAAATTTGTAACAACATAAGTACTAAATTACTAAATTGTAAACCCCTAAATTGATTACTAAATTTGTCAACTAAAATTAGTAATTAGTCACTAAATTGAACAATGAAAAATAAACAAAATAAAAAATAGGCTTGAAGGAATCCTACCTTGGATTTGAAGAAAGCTTTGAATCCTTTGATTCAATGGTTGATTGATGTCACTCGTTACCCTTGCTTTACTTCTTGCTCTTCCTCTCTCCAGTCCTCAATGCTAATGACCTCACTTGCACTCTTGTAGCTTGTTGTTACAACTTTCAACTTTGTTGTTGAAACTTGGGAGTGATTTGGAATGAAGCTTAGATGTCTATTTATAAATTTTTGTAAGTGTTTAGGGTTTGGGTGGGGCCCATAGACTATTAGGGTTAGGGTTAGTGGCATACAATTTAAAAGAGTTTTTTGACTTGAAAAAAAAACCTTTCAAACTATTTGGAAGTGGGGTATGCTTGGAAGGAGTGCCCTGGATGCCTTGGGAACATCTAGAAGTCATCAAGGTGTCCACAAATGAGAGGGATGTCTTGAAAACACCCCTGGGGTGTGGGTTGCGATGTTGTGATGGAAGGGGTACAACTCGTCCAAGTCCTCATGTCCTTGGGATGTCCCTGTCTCAGGGACATGGGGACTAGGAGTAGGGATGCATTTGAGTGGAACACTGGTTTTAAATTAATGTTGATTGTAGGACATCCTGTAGATTCCTTTCTTTGACATTGAAATCCCTCATAGTCCTATGAATATTTGTCCATACTTTCTCGTTGGTAGAATTGCAAGTTATTTGAAGAAGGGTAGGTGTGTAAAATGAGTGGGCACTGGCACCACAATCTATCTTGTTGCTGAGGTGTTTTTAAGTAGAGCTTGTTTTTACTGTTAGATTTTACAGAAAGTGAATTTTATTAACAGATAAATTGTATAGTTAGAAATTTAGAACAAAGAGACAAAAAATTCCAATACAAAAGATAATTAAGCTAAAAAAACTAGCAAATTGAAAGATTGAATACTCTCCACACTTTTGCTCCCACAAAGGCAACTCGTTTTTTAGTGTTATAGTGGCCACTTGCTATTTTATTAGGGCGGACATTTTGTCTCCCATTTATCATTTTCCCTTGCAAAAATGAAAGAGCAAGTGTAACCATAATGGCATGAGATTGTTTTCTTGCCACTTTGTCTCGCATCATTTTTCTCTATGTATTAGCATTTAATGCTTGAGGAAACACCCTAAAAAGCATTTATCTCTAGGTAAAATACAATGAAATATTGTTTTCCTTCTACAAAATAAGAAATTATCTGTTGGTCTTATGTTTAGATAAAAAGTGTCCATATAATTAGCCTTTTCATTTTCAACACAGTTACTCCTCCTCCATAAAATTCTTTTATAAAATAGCTTAAATTCAGCAGAATATCAAAGATTAAATTAGCTATGCTGCATAAAAATTAAAGGATCATAAATTGGTAAACACCTATTCTTTTATTCATTTTAAAGGCAAGCGGTCTTCTTCACAAAACACCTTTGTGAAATAACACAAACCTGTCATATCTATAAAGTTGTTTTAAGAAAAATCACTATACAAACAGGTGCTCACAAACTGCGGTGAGAATGTTTGTTGTCTTTTGGAAGGACTGTCATAAAATGGTGTCAATTTTACATGCAGTCTTGTGGTGTTGAGGTGGCACACATCTTTTTTCTTGGTTAACAGTGAAACAAGTATGTGCAATTAACATATAGAGGCAGATAACGAGCGTACTATGATTCCTTTGAGGATTAATAGACAAAAGCGAAGATTCGTTGAAACATGTGTATAACTCATCAAATCCCTTGATGTGGGATACTCACACACACCCTAGAATTGTTTAGCTTATTATCTTGTAGCTTCACTTTCAATATATTTCCATTTCTCATAGAAGATATGTTAGAAAAAATGACATATTTTCACCTTTAAAGTATAGAATCCCTTACCAATTTTCACCACAACTTTTTTACAGTTTCCACTAAGTTTGATTTTTGAGCATTTTTGTCAATTAATTGGCATGCAAGTGAATATGTAGAGTTTTTGTTTGATACTATTTGGAAAGTTTTATTGGAAACATTTAGAGCATAATTTTTAAGTTGTCAATTTTGGTACTAGTACGAGTTCGGGTTTGACTAAATTTTTTGTAGGGGTTTGGGTTCATTCATAAAAAAACATGCAAAAATTAGGTTTAGAATATCACATGGCATCATATAAACAAGAAAACCACCATAAAATTGAATGTCATTTAAAACATGCATGATAAATATAATATATTCATCGTTCAAACTTCAAATGTGAACCCACAGAAGAACCGAACCAGGACCCAGATCCAGTGCAAAAGGAATTTGGATCCGGCCTTGCAGGAGGCGAACCTGGCTATTAAGCATAAATTCATCACTCCAAACTCCTTTAGCTTTCATTGGATATTAAAACATTACATCAAATAGTTGATGTGCATTCCACAAGTCTATAAATTAAGAAACTTTGAATATTACAATCTGTTGTTTCGATAAACAAAGTATAAAAAAAAAAAAAAAATTCCTGACCTCTTCGAAATACAAAGTTAGCCTCCAAAGTTTGCACCAAAAATAATACAGCTCATAGACTACTTTGATTACTCCAAATCTACTAATATTTGTCTTGCAGGTCTCACACCATACCTAGAAATGATAGCATCCAACAAAGAACCATCAAAACCTTCAATCTATTCTAACAATGCGACTCTTGGAAGAGTTATGACAATGTCCAACACAAAGGATAACTCACCAAAGGTCATGCCTTGTTAAAAAAAATTGACTAGCAAGGGAAAATTACCATGCTACCATTCTCAAAGTCTCACATCCATGGATGAAAACCACCCAAAATGTTCAATTATGTTATCGCCCAGCTGAAAGAAATTCCAATGCCCAGCAATGAGGACATTCCTTCATTCCATATTCACTTTCCAGTCATGGCATCCATAAACTTCTTGTAAACCCTTGTAAATAATAGATAAATTGTCTTTCTTGGAAGACTTCACAATTTCTATGTCTTCAATCAATTATTCCAAGCATGAAACATGTACGATTCTACCTACAACCAGCTAGGGAGGATATTTCAGCACCGAAATTGATTTCCCTTAGGGTTTTCATTCTAGGGTTTTGCTCCAATACAAAGCTCCAAATTGACAATAGAGAGAAATAAAATAAGCATACTGCAAATGAGCTCACAAAACTCCTTTTATAACATTTTTGGAAGTTTTTTGGAGAATGTAATATAAAATCACTTTATAAATTAAATAAGCCTTATTACTCCAAAGAGTAATTTATTTTATTATTTAAACATTCTCAATGCGTAAAGCCACTATATCAACATCCAACATTCAAAAGTTTTTTTCCTCTTTCTGACGAGCTATTATACTAAGGTGCCCATTAAATTAATTTTGTAAAATTAGCAGCCTTAGTAAAACTAATACATATAGAACTTGAAATATTAGTTATGAAAATATGTGTAAGGAATAAGTATAAGAATTGGGAATGAAAATTTGGCATACTAAGTAAAGTTTTGCAATGTTCCCAGATTATTGGCTGTGAAAGGAATCCAAATGTGTTAATGGTATTGGATATTCTTCAATGGAGATATGATTGCGCACTATCTGTAGGATAGTGTGTAGCCGTGATTACTTGTGAGTGTCAAAGTCGTGTGAGATTGGCTCTATACAGACTGGCTACTTTGATCATTGGACGTCGAATTGATTCTTGGATCTCTTCTTCTAATCACCCCTGATAGATATCCCCCTCCTTCACTACAACGAATGTCTTCTTGTATGGTGTGACAAGTTACGATGCCAAGGGTTGCAACTTCTAATGGTTTCCCTTCTTCATTACCAGCGCATCTCTTCATATGTGATTAGTGTTTGTTAGTGTGTAACTAATACATTTGTATCTTCCATAGTCACTTGAGTACATGCTCATGTTCTCTGTGACCGCCGTTGATCTCCTCACTCTTCAATCACGCAAAGACATTGATACTTGTTGATCCTTCCCAATTTTGTGGTTAATCTGTCACTAAATGAGAATTTTCTATAATGATTACTCTATTTGAATACATATATATATATATATATATATGAGTGTATATCTATTAATGTATAAATATATTAAATATATACACATGATCCTTAGATACTTCTTTATGATGGGGACATCACAAGTATCCCCCTCTTGTTTTTTGCTTGTCCTCAAGCAACTTATAACTATTTTCCTTAATGTTCTTAATCTCTTGATATTCTTGTCTAGTATACATGTCTTATCCTAGAGGAAAAGATCATAACATCTTGTTACATTTAATCTCTTTCTAGACCTTCTAGATACCTCATTCTTAAGTGTACCCAGCCTTATAATCCTGGGAAAAGATTGTAACATTTTGTTATACTTAATCTCTTTCGAGGCCTTTTGGATACCTTATTTTTTAAGTGTGTCTAGCCTTATAATCCTAGGAAAAGGTTGTAACATCTCTTCCCGGGACTTCTGGATACCTTACTTTTAAGTGTACCCAGCCTTATAATCCTGGAAGCGATTTTCCACTTCACAAGCCTTATGGATACCCTATATTTTGGTGTATCCATCCTTAAGATCCTTGGGAGAGCCTTGGCTCTGCCTAGGCCTTATGGATACCCTATTTGGGTATATCCATCTTAATTCTTATATGCATTCATCGTTGTAATGTAATATTACATATTATCCTCAAAGGATGTTCTTGTGCAAGGGAAATGACTTATTAACTTATATTGAAAATATTACATACAATAGTTAGTCTATTTCTTGTTCTAGTCATGGACCATTATGGTTTTCCCTTCCTAAATTTTTTTAACTTTAAATGATTTAATAGTTTCTTCCTTTTCCCATGTGGCATCTTTTTCAGGGAGTCCCTTCCATTTGATTAGAGACTCGGTAATGATCTTATTCCTCAATTTCCTTTCTCTGGTGTCTAGGATAAATTATGGCTCTAAGATAAAGTTTTCCTTCATCATCTAGAGGAGGCAACTCCGTACAAGGGATGACTTGCTGCCCAAGGACTTTCTTAAGCCTAGATACATGGAAGACATTATGGATATTACTATGCTTGGGTACCTCTATCTTGTAAGCTACCTTGCCCACTCTTCTTACAACTTTATAGGGACCATAGAAGCGTGGATTGAGCTTATCGACCCCACTCCTTTTGATTGATGTTTGCTTATATGGTTATAATTGCATAAATACTAGATCTCCAATTTCAAATGTCCTTTCTATGTGGTGTCGATCGACATAGATTTTTTGCTAGTTTTGGGCTTGTTGCAGATTTTCCTTGAGATTTTTCATGAGGTCGATATTTTACTTTATGAAGTCTTGTGCACTCGGTACTTTGCTTTCTTGGATGACCAAATTTTCAAAGGAAGGAGCTTCATATCCATATAGAGCCTTAAAGGGGCTCATTCCAATTGATATGTGGTGGGTAGTGTTATAAAAATACTCACCAATGTGTAGCCATTTTATCCATGTGGTTTGTTGCCCCGTGACATAGTTCCTAAGTAACCTTCTATCCATTTGTTAACTATCTTCGTTTTTCCATCTATTTTAGATGGTAACTTGTGCTTGGAGTTAGACTTGTTCTTGCTAGCCGAAAAAGTTCTTGCCAGAATTGACTAAGGAATTTGCTAACTTGGTCATTGATGATTGTCTTGGGTATCCCATGGAGTCGAAAGACTTCCTTAAATAATAATTCTACTATCTGAGGTGCTTTATATTTCGAAGAGATTGTGAAGAAGTGGGCATACTTAGAAAGTCTATCCACTACCAGTACATGTTTAATCACATCTTTCTTTAATCCCTTCCATGAATACTTCTCTCTAATCTGTTTATAAGTTTTGAAGTACCCTTGGTGGCCGGCTAGAGGATTATCATTGAATTCCTTCATAATTTTGTTCTTTATCTTTGAGTGGGGAACAAGAAGTACCCTTCCTTTATATAGGATAATGTTGTCCCATACCTTGTATTCTTCCTTCTAATATCTCGGAGGCTTGTGCATCTTTGGCATACTCGACGATAATATCATTTTTCCAATCTCTTGAAATGCTTGTAATGGTGTTGAGGTAGGGGCATCTAGATAAAGCATCTTCCACCTCATTATTGGTTCCTTTGACATATTCTATGTCAAAATCATAGGCTTGGACTTGACTTACCCACTTTTGTTGATGATCATTAAGATCTTTTTGATTCATGAAGTATCATAGACTATTGTGATATGTTTTGATGATGAATCTTCCACAAACTAGGTATTGTCTAAATTTGGCTAGGGCATGCATAATAGCGAACATTACCTTATCATATATGGAGTAGTGCTTCTCAGTCTCTGACAACTTGTGGCTCTCAAAGGTTATTGGATTTTTTTCTACATGAGAACTACTATGATTCCTTCTCCTGATGCATCACATTGTGGCTCAAAAGGTAGTGTGAAGTCAGGAATAGCAAGGACAGGGCAAGTACTTATGGCTTCCTTAATTTTTTCAAAGGTTTTTTGTGCTTGGTCATTCCACATAAAAGCCCCCTTTTTAGTCAAATCTATGAGGGGAACGACTATCTTGGAGAAACCCTTTACAAAACGCTTGTAATAGCTGCAAAATCCCACAAAGCTTCTAAGTTGAGTTAAGGTCTTTGGTCTGGGCCATTCTTTGATGGCCTTAATCTTCTCCTCATCCACGCTCACCCCTTCTGTGTTGATTTTATGTCCCAAATAGAGTATTTCTTCCAACCCAAATTCACATTTTGACATTTTTGCATAAAGTGATTCATATTCCAATATGTTTAAGACTTCTTCAATATGTCGAAGATACTCTTCCCATGTTTTGCTATAGATCAAGATATCATCAAAGAAGATAAGTAATAAATTTCTTAGTTGCTGGCAGGAAATGTGGTTCATGCATGATTGGAAGGTGGTTGGGGCATTGGTGAGGCCGAATGGTAAGACTAGGAATTCAAAATTCCCATAGTGGCATCAAAAAGTTGTTTTTAGTACATCTTCCTTCTTCATTCTAATTTGGTGGTATCCTAACCGTAAGTCAATTTTGGAAAAATATCTTGCTCCATGGATTTCATCCAATAATTCATCTATCCTTGGGATTGGGTACCGATTCTTAATAGTTTTCTGGTTTAAAGCCTTGTAATCTATACACATTCACATAGTGCCATCTTTCTTCTTGACTAGCACTACGGATGACACAAAGGGACTATTACTTGGTTGAATGTGTCCCATTTCTATCAATTCTTTAATGGTCTTTTCAATCTCTTCTTTGAATCTTCGGGGATGCCTATAAGGGGCGGTTATAACCGGTTTCACTCCTTCTTCGAGTTCTATGGTGTGCTCAAATCCCCTTTTTGGAGTTAGACTAGGGGGAATATCTCCACAAATCTACCTGTGTTTCTTTAGGATAGGTTGGACATCTATGTGAATTGCTTGCTTATGAGAAGGTGATTTATCTAATACCATGCATTATGCTATCCATTCACCTTGGCCATGCCTTACAATCCTTTCCATCCTTTTGCAAGATACTACTTTTGGGGATCCGTTTGGCAATCCTTTTAATGTAACCTCTTGTTCATTATGTTTGAAACAGATTTTTAAGTATGGGTTATCCATGGTAAAGCGTCCTAAGGAATTTATCCAAGGCATCCCTAATATCACATCATTTTGTAGGTTCACAACATAGAAATCTCCTCTTATGGTATGTCCCTCCATGGTGATCTCTAATCGGGGAATGATCTTTGTGCACTAATCTGTAGTTCCATTTGCTAGTGCTTCTTTGAAACCACTGAAATTTTGGGCCTCTAATCTTCGTTTTGATACTAATTTTTTGTTGATAAAGTTGTGGGAAGCCCCACTATCTACCAAAGCAATAATTTTTTTTCCTTTTAGTGTTCCTTTGATTCGAAAAGGTCTATGTTCATTTGTTTGAGAGATGACCACTAAGGTTCCTTGTTCATCTAGGTACCATCTTGCCCTTTTGGTAGGAGTTTTTCTTGTCTCTTCATCTGATGCTTCTTCTATTTTATGTATTTGTCCCTTCTTGCATTGGTGGTCTTGTCCCCAAGGTTCTTTGCATTTGAAACATAAGCCTCTCTTCATTAATTATTCCCTTTGTTTGATTGCTTCCTTGCCATGGCATTGGTGTCCCATAGTCCATGGTTCTTTGCAAAAGTCGCATGCTCTTTCTTTATTATCTCTTCTTTGTTAGTCTTGTTTGGGTTGTGACTTGAATGAGGGGTTCTTAGATTTTTCTTTTGAAGAGCTGGATTCAACTTTCATGGCTCTTTGAATTGCCTCCCCCATGGTTTGTGGTTCTAATGGGTTTACTCTATTCTTAATTAGTTCCTTGAGTCCTTCAATGAATAGATAGGTAAGCCTTCTTTGGGATAGGTCAGGGACCATGACAACTAGTTTTTGGAATTCATTTGCAAATTCCTTCACTGTTCCATGTTGCCTAATTTGAGTGAGTTCCTTAAAATACAACTTGGGATGCTTTTGATCAAATCTACTAATGATTTTTTGAGTGAATTCACTATAGGTGACTATATTTTGATGGCCTTGGGTGATGAGTCATGATGCCACCAATTGTGAGCTATCCCTGATAGGTGGAGGAAAACAAATTTAATGGCATTCTCTTTAGTCATGGGGCTGAGGGATAGGTAAGTGTCAAGCTTTTGAACCCATGATTGTGTGGTGAACTTCCCGGAACCATCAAAATATGCCAAGGTCATCTTATTAATTCTTGATCTAAGGTCTTTGTCAAAATGGTTCTTTCTCCTATTTGGATTGGCTTGGGTTTTGACTTCATAATATTCCTTGAATGGTATGAGTCTTTGTATTGCAGGGTCTAATTTGACATACATTTGAGGAAGGTCTTCTGCACTATTTTTGTTTGGTTCTTCTACTTCTACAAAATTTTCTCTTGGAAGGAATGGAGGCATAGTTGGTCTCAATGTAGAACTTTGAGTTGAATGCTCATTTTCAGAATGGTTTGAATTTATTTCTCTCCTTGGAATGGGTCTTTCATGGGTATTATTGTTATTCATGTTTTGAAGAGCCTAAAGAATGAATTGATTGGTTTTCTCAAATTTTTCTTTGGTTTGTTCCATGAAGGTTCTAAGCTCTTGAGCCAACTATTTTTCCATAGTTCCCTTTTTGTGGTAGGTTTGCATTCACTTTTCTTCTATAGGTTGGTAGTAAATATGCTCTGATACCACTACGATGTTCCCATATTATTGGTTGTGAAAGGAATCCAAATGTATTAATGGTATTGGATATTCTTCAATGGAGATATAATTGCACACTATTTGTAGGATAGTGCGCAACTGTGATTACTTGTGAGTGTCTATGATAAATGGCAAAGTCATGTGAGATTGGCTTTGTATAGACAGACTCCTTTGATCGTTGTACATCAAACTACTTCTTAGATCTCTTCTTATAATCATCCCTGATAGATATCCCCCTCCTTCACTGGTCACGCCCACAAAAGGATATGAAAATCATGGCAAAACCTATCCTAGGAATTGGACATTCCAGCACGCGACTAATATCTTTTCATGGACGTTCATTTACTTGTCAAACCAGGGCACGTATACTTTAAATGGAGCAGCACTATATGTGCACTAAGAACTAGTTTTAGTCACAACTTAACATAAACAAATACTTGGAAATGATTCTAACTACGCTACAGGAAGGTAATGCAAAGTTCTCTTAACTCAACCATAATCTAACCAAAGCAAAAATCATAACAGCTACAACTAAGAAACAAACTATGAACTGGCCTTATGCTGCAGGAACAAACACAGGGATGGATTCTCGATGCTGCAGGAACAATATAAGATTGAGTTTGCACAGAAACTTCAAAGATGAAATCTAACTGATGATGAACAGAAAATGAACAACTAACTAACTAACTACAGATACTTATTAAGTGGGCCCCCTTAGCAAGCATCAACTAAATTACACAAGAAGTTGACTCAAAGCTTCATCGAATTTTATTTATACTCAGAACCAGGATACATCAATTACTCTGTTTGAAAATAAAACTTAACACAAAACTCTATTGCTTATTCAACTTAATTTTAACACATACTGTTTCATCCTCGTTCACTCACGCAGGAGGAACGGTTATTTTAAATGAAAAAGGCGACTAACTAACTAACAGAGGGAGTCGTGATCATAAATACATTCTGAATCCATGGAATAGATATTCATAAATGAAAGTCTATCTGCTCAACGCGACCCAGAGAGAATATAGCATTACACACTCCCTAGATCAAAGGACCGTTTAAGCTCCTTCCCAAAGATTCGGTCAAAGAGTTATTACTGAAACAACTTCTTCAACAGAGCCGAAATTCTTTGCGCTTGAATCGATCATACTTTCTTCAACAACCTGCGAAACACAAGGTAACAAATGCAAAAGAAAAGGCGCATGGCACATACACAATATCCATTCATTAATCACATATTTAAATCTATTTCATCATTCAAAAACTACATGCGTTATACCAGTCATTCAGGGAGTCAAACGGGGTAATAAATATAGATAAGTCAACATGATAGGTTGCAGGAACATGAAAGTGAATTGCTACAGGATATCCCCAAATAAAAGGTTTCAAAAGAGTTAAACAACCATGAACAACAAAAGTAAAGGTATTAAAAGTACATCATGATATCCGAACTATGAGCATATTTTGGGCTCATCATTTGCCCCCTAACCCAATGCTAGTCCTCCAACATTTCAACTTTCTGGTGGTCTCTCTGAAATCAGCGGTTGAAGGATGACCCTGAAATGGAGTTCTAAATCTATAATAAAAACCTCTGGAACTTTTCCATTCTTTCTTCAGTTACAACAACTGTTAGACCCCAGATTGTAGCCTCCCCTTCAGAAAGGGTTCTCAAAAATTTGCCTGCAGCCTCCTCATTAAAAGCATCTAAACTCAAAAAGTAATTCAACCATCCACAGAGGCTGAATGCTTGGACAGTTTGAGGATTTTGCATTAATAACTCATGAGCTACAGGCTCATGTCTTACCAGCTGACCACCCATGTTCACAGTTTTTCCTTAGTTGAACTCAACTCTTTTCTGAAAATCAAAAATTTCCCCTTCTGTTTCCCTTTCTGTTCCGGTTCTTTTCAGTTCTGCCGTACTTTTCTCTTCTTTTCCAAAAATGAACTTTTTAAACAAGCAGTTTTAAATTGTGATTTACAATGAAAAACATGCAATGAAAAAGACATGCGATCATATTTGAAAAGTACCAGAAAATAATAAAGAAAGATTATCTGAGCAGTTGTGGTAGCGGCGAAAAGACAGGTTTAGAAAGTGGATTATCCCGCCCCCTACTTAGAGTATGACATGTGTCCTCACATGTACTAAAGAATAGGCAGAGATCAGGTAAGAATGACTAATACTGACATAGTAGTAAATGAATAAAATGAAATAAATCAATAATGTGATAACAAAATATATTGCGTACCTTTCATTAAATGCTTGTACGTGTTGAGAAAGATGATGGCTTCGGCATGAGATGACAGTTGGGAATGATATCATAATTATGGTGTGGATGAATGAGGTGGATGGGTGACGTGGGCAAACGAAATGAATGGATGGAATGGATGGATGGTACGGAAGATAAAGAAGTGAGATGTGGCGACAAGTGGAAATGAAGAAAAAGGGATTTCCTTAAAAAGGAAACCTTTATTATGAGCATGCATTTCAAAATTACGGTGAAACTGGAGGAGAAAGGCTAAAGCCTTTGGCTGTAGGAGAAGGCATAAGGGCTGGAGGTTGTGGCTGCTAAGACTGTAGGAATCCAGGGGGTTGGTTCTGCCATTGTTGAGAGCCTCTCCATTGAGGATTCTGTTGCTAGTTACCTGGAGGTGGAGTCCATTGTGCTTGTGGCTGCTGCCAACCTTGTCTTGGATCCCATGGTCTCCTTTGTGCAACAAAGAATACTTGGTCATCATCACCTTCTATCATCTTAAAATCAGTAGGCAATTGTTTAGCCTCTATGTTGGCCACCATCTTGCATCTACAGTCACGTTTCTTTTGTCTACAATGTGGACAAAACTCAGCCAGCATTGCTTCAGCCTCTGCATGTTTCTTCTGAGCTTGCATAGTGTCCAGTTGTGTAGCCATATTGTTAATGATATCCTACTTGAAATCAAACATCAAATTTGTTATCTCCATCCGGGTAACTCCACTGGAAGAAGACTTGCCTACTGTAGCTTGATGACCTCTACCCTTCTTCACAATTGCTCGAGAGTAGTTAAGACATATTTTCTTGATATCATCCCAAGGAAGTTGGGTTATATCACCTCCTCCCATCAGGTCCAGGGCGTCTATACAAGTATCACTGATTCCCCTTAGAAAAAGTAGTTTCTGAGATTCTTCGTTGAGAATATGGTTTGAATTCTTTTTCAGGGAAAACAAGAATCTTGAGATATAATCCTCCAGACTTTCATCCTCCTTTTGCTGAATTCTGAATATGTCATCACCTTTACTACCACTCTTACAATATTCCTTATATTTCTCAAGGAATTTTGTTTGCATGGCTGCCCAACTATCAACAACACCCCTTCCCAAACTCATGAACCATCTGAGAGCTCCCTCCTTCAAGGTGGAAGGAAACAATTTTAGCTTGTGCGCATCTATAGTGTAGTCATAATTGCGACAGAGGATATCAAACTCCAACAGGAAAGTTTCTGGGTCCTTCGTAACTAGGCTATAGAACTTGGGAAGTAATGAAGAAGGAATATTTTTAAGGTTATCAGTATCTCGCTGGGAAACAATGGGAAACTCAAAAGTAGGAGGTGGATTAGGTGGATTATTTGCCATATTTGCTTACTGGAATATCAGAGCAAATGGATTTTCCTCAGGTTCTTCGTCAGCTGGGTCAAATGGCAGTTCAACAAATAGGTTTTCAGGGAGAAACCTTCCCAGCGCGTCTCTTCTTCTATGCATGCAATAGAATGAATGGTGATTTGAAATATTTTGAAAATTGTTGATTAACAAACTAAACTAATGCTAAAAATGACTTCTGATAGGTTCTTAGCTTGACACCATCCCCGACAACGACGCCAAAAATGGTCACGCCCACAAAAGGATATGAAAATCACGGCAAAACCTATCCTGGGAATTGGACATTCCAACAGGTGACTAATATCTTTTCATGGGCGTTCATTTACTTGTCAAACCAGGGCACGTATACTTTAAATGGAGCAGCACTATATGTGCACTAAGAACTAGTTTCAGTCACAACTTAACGGAAACAAATACTTGGAAAGAATTCTAACTACGCTACAGGAAGGTAATGCAAAGTTCTCTTAACTCAATAATAATCTAACCAAAGTAGAAATCATAACAGCTACAACTGAGAAACAAACTATGAACTGGCCTTATGCTGCAGGAACAAACACAGGGATGGATTCCCGATGCTGCAAGAACAATATAAGACTGAGTTTGCACAGAAACTTCAAAGATGAAATCTAACTGATGATGAACAGAAAATGAACAACTAACTAACTAACTACAGATACTTACTAAGTGGGCCCCCTTAGCAAGCATCAACTAAATTACACAAGAAGTTGACTCAAAGCTTCATCGAATTTTATTTATACTCAGAACCATGATACATCAATTACTCTGTTTGAAAATAAAACTTAACACAGAACTCTATTGCTTATTCAACTTAATTTTAACACATATTGTTTCATCCTCACTCACTCACGCAGGAGGAACGGTTATTTTAAATGAAAAAGGTGACTAACTAACTAACAGAGGGAGTCATGATCATAAATACATTCTGAATCCGCGGAACAGATATTCATAAATGAAAGTCTATCTACTCGACGCGACCCAGAGAGAATATAGCATTACACACTCCCTAGATCAAAGGACCGTTTAAGCTCCTTCCCAAAGATTCGGTCAAAGAGTTATTACTGGAACAACTTCTTCAACAGAGCCGAGATTCTTTGCACTTGACTCGATCATACTTTCTTCAACAACCTATGAAACACAAGGTAACAGATGCGAAAGAAAAGGTGCATGGCACATACACAATATCCATTCATTAATCACATATTTAAATCTATTTCATCATTCAAAAACTACATGCGTTATACCAGTCATTCAGGGAGTCAAATAGGGTAATAAATATAGATAAGTCAACATGATAGGCTGCAGGAACATGAAAGTGAATTGCTACAGGATATCCCCAAATAAAAGGTTTCAGAAGAGTTAAACAACCATGAACAACAAAAGTAAAGGTATTAAAAGTACATCATGATATCCAAACTATGAGCATATTTTGGGCTCATCATTCACTACAACGAATGTCTTCTTGTATGATGCGACAAGTTGCGATTCCAAGGGTTGCGACTTCTAATGGTTTCCCTTGTTCATTACCAATGCATCTCTTCATATGTGATTAGTGGTTGTTATTGTGTAACTAATATGTCTGTATCTTCCACAGTCTCTTGACTATGTGCTCATTTTCTTTGTGACTGATGTCAATCTCCTCACTCTTCAATCATGCAGAGACATTGATACTAGTCGATCCTTCCCAATGCTATCCAGTTTAATCTGTCACTAACGACACCTGGGTTATTCATGTTTATATATATAATTTAAATGAGAATGTTCTATAATGATTACTCTATTTGAATGTGTGTGTGTGTGTATATATATATAATATTAGTGCAATCTATTAATGCATAAATATATACACACGATCCTTAGATACTCCTTTATGATGGGAACATCACAAGTTTAAAGTAATAAATATTAAAAACATGGTAATTATTGCATTGAACACTAACAATGGTGGGTAGAGATTTGGGGGCAAATAAAAAAATAAGTATAAGAATTGCAAATGAAACTTTGGTATACTAAGTAAAGTTTAAACTAATGAACTTTAAAAACATGGAAACAAGCATTAAACATTAACAATGGTAGTGGAGGTTTGGGGTCAAGGGGTAGTGCCCCTTGTGGGGGTCTATGGGAAAAGCTCCCAGTGGGGTCAATGGGTAGTTTCCCTTGTGGTGATCTAGGGAAGAGCCCCTAACGGGGTAGAGGGTGGAGCCCCTACCACAAAGCACAAATTAAGGCCTTCAAATCCTCACAAACCTTCATAGTGAATTCCATTTTCATAATTTATCACTTATTTTTTGCAACACCTAGAAGTCGCTTGGATGATTGGAAGACTCATCAAAGTCTCTTGAATGTCTCAAGGACATCTCAAAGTCCCCAAACTAGGTTGCATCTCGAAAATGTCTCAGAGTCTTGAGCGGCACTGGTGGGATGACGAGGGATGTTTCCCCCAAGTTCTCATGTCTCATAGACATCCTTGTCTCAGAAACATGGGGTTCTTTGGGGGGGCCACCTCCTTGTGGAACACTTACCCCAATCTCTTGTCATTCTAGCCTCTACTACATTTAGGCCTTGTACATTCCTAGTCCCCCTAGGATATAGAGGGAAAGATAATTCCTTGTAAGACTTCGACCCTTTTCTTGGTGTTGTGAACAAAATCTCTACACAGGATTGGAATAGTAAAATCATTTGCTAGTTAAAGATGGTTGTTGTTATGGGTCACCCTCAAACCCATAAGCAACTTACCCTTGTTTAGATAGTATATTTTTAGCACAAATAATTTCTTTCTACATTGCTTGAGATTTCTCTTTTGCCTCTGTGATGTCCCCATCCTACATAAATAATTGAGATAAGTATTCATTCTAATGTATTACGTTTTCAATAGATATATGTATAGCCATGAATATAAATATAAGTATTTAAATATAATTGTATGCAGCATAAACATTTAAACATAAGTATATTTAATTATGCATGTATTTAAATTGTATTCAATTATATATATTAAAGTATTTAATTACCCACTATTTTTGTAATACTAATCGTTGCTAAATACAACCGATAATGACAGTAACTAAGGGATGTGAATGAACAAACGTGCATATTCTTGAAGGACACATGGAGAAGGAAGGACGCGTCTATTGAAGCACATATATATAGTTGAGGTAATGAAGGGAAGCGAGCATTAGAGAATAATAGAGGAGAAAGTCAAGCTAGAAAGAGATCACGGGAAAGGAAACTCAGACGTATATCAAGAAGGCAACATTAGAATCGGTAAAGGAAAGAGACGTCCACAAGACTGAGAAATAGAGATTAGACCATCACACTAGAAAAAAGGTGTCCACATCAACAAGAGAAGAAAGGCCACCAAGCATTCTCAATGCCAAGTCACAAAGCCAAATAAGGAGATCAATTTTGCCTAAATAATGAATTGAATTCAACACATAATAAAGGCGTTGTAGGTGTATTCAGGGAAGATTTCTAGTTAGATAATCAGATCGCAGTTTCATAGAACCTCCATCATATTTGTCAAAATATAAGGCATATGTGAATCATTGAAATAAACTTCTACTTCAAGATTTACCATTAAATTTTGTTAATCATTTATAAATCAGAACTTGGGAACAAAGTCAGTTAGAATTATTGTTAGAACTTCTCAATTTTAGGTAAGATTTGTTTGGGTTAATAAGGGAACATCTCAGTGGTATCAGAGCATCAATCCTGCCAACCTACTGGAAAAAGAGACAATGCAAACCTATCATCGAAGAGGAAATATGGCCGATCAGCTAGCTCAAGAATTGAAAACCTTCATGGAGAAAACTAATGATAAATTCAAGAAGACAAACCAACTGATTCTCCAAGCTCTTCAAAGCATAAATAACCACCACACTTAGGAAAGGGCCAACCCAAGGAAAGAGATGCAATCAAACCACTCCGAAAATGAACATCCAACTCAAAGTTCCTCTCTAAGACCAACCATGCCCCCTTTCCTTCCAAAAAAAAATGTCATGGAAGAATTGGAAGAGAAAAATTCATATAGTGCAGATGATATTGTGCTTATGTACGTTGGGTTAGACCCCACAATTCAGAAACTCATTCCCTTCAAAGAATATTATGAAGTCAAGACTCAAGCCAAATCAAGCAGGAGGAAGGATCAGACCAGCACTCAAGTTAACAAGATGACATTGCCATCTTTTGATGGTTCTGGGAAAACCACGACACAATCATGGGTCCAAAAGATTGATACTTATCTTTCCCTCAGCCCCATGACTGAAGAGGATGCCATCAAATTTGTTTCCCTACACCTATCAGGAATAGCCCACGATTGGTGGCACCATGGACTCATCACAGAAGGTCAGCGAAATATAACCACCTATAGTGAGTTCACTCAAATACTCATTAATAGATTTGGCCAAAGGCATCCTGAGTGGTATTTTAAGGAGCTCGCCCAATTAAGGCAGCAAGGAATGGTATAGGAATATGCAAATGACTTCCAAAGAATAGCTTTCATGGTTCCCAACCTATCTCAAAGAAGGATCACCTATCTATTCATTGAAGGACTCAAGGAATCAATCAGGTTTATAGTAAACCCTTTGGAGCCCCAAACCGTGGGGGAAGCAATTCAAAGAGCCATGAAAGTAGAATCCAACTCTCCAAAGGAGAATGCTAAGAACTCCCTGCTCAAGTCACAACCCAAACAAGACCAACGAAATGGAGATAATGGAAGAAGAGCATGCCACTTTTACAATGAACCTTGGGTCATGGGCCACCAATGCCTTGACAAGGAAGCAAAGAAACTAAGGAAAGAGTTAATTGATAGAGGCTTATGTTTAAAATGTAAGGAACCTTGGGATCAAGACCACAAATGCAAGAAGGGACAAATACTCAAGGTAGAGGAAGCATCGAATGAAGAATCAAAATAAATTCCTACCAAAAAGGCCAAATGGGACTCAAATGAGCAAGGGACATTAGCAGTCATGTCTCAAGCAAGTGGGCATAAACCCTTTTGAATCAAGGGTACTCTTAAAGGGTAGAAAATTATTGCCTTGGTGGATAGTGGGGACTCCCACAATTTTATCAGCAAAATTTTAGTGGCCAAAAGAAGATTAGAGGCTCAAAATTTCAATGGGTTCAAGGTAGCTCTTGCAAATGGAGCCACATATCAATGCTCAAAGATTATTCCACAACTAGAAATCACCTTGGATGGACATACCATAAGAGGGGATTTTTGTGTGGTGAACCTACACAATGATGTGATTCTAGGGATGCCTTGGATAAATTCCCTAGGACGCTTTAGTGTTAGGGAAATTTGGTTCATCTCAGAGAAATATCCAAGAACAGTGCTGCCTTTGGTAACTTCAATTTCGATTATTACCTCAAAGACACAAACAACTATGTCCTAAAGCGGAAACAGACACAGTTCATTTCCCACATTGATCCTTCTAAGAGAAGCACATGTAAATTCAACATCATGCAATAACAGATTCTATAAGAAGAACCAACACAGATGAAAGATAAGAAAAAAAACCAGAACACACAGACTTACGTGGGGAAAACCCTTTCGGGTAAAAAACCCCACACTCCAAAGATCGAGCCATTGTATTATTCAGCAACTGAGGGTTACAATACAATTCAGGCTCATAGCCTTTTCAGAGATTACATCTTGTTCATTCTAGATACAATTTGGTAACCAATTCTCTCTCTGTACATTTCTTGATCAACCTCTCAAACCAAACAATCTTCATATTGTTGCAATACCCTCACACAGTATACAGTACTGATCAACACGAGAGATCAACCATGACATTTTATCCTTGATCAGGAGAGAATTCGATAGCATAACCCTGCCTCTCACTTCCTCTGTTTCGGCCTCATGGCCTCGGCCTTCCAGCCAGCCACTTGGACCTCATTCTATCGCTCACCTGTATCGAACAATCCAACCAAGCATCATCTTGTATTCCAGGCTATATTCATTTCATTTCTGTCTGTCGAGCTTCCTCACAGAACGGCCATAACAGACTAACTTCCAATGGTTCCCATTCAGCTCTTCTGATTTGTCCAAGTCGCACCACATCAGACAGTCTTCACTCGGTCAAAAGGCGTTCAACCTGTGTCACATGTCGATGAGACACTAATTGTGTCTCCCCGATGCCACATAGCCCATATCGTCATTATCGCCAAGAGTCTTCACTATCGGCAAGACATTATACCAAGTCCAGAAAGCTATCTCACAGACTTCCCCTTGTCACCAAGACATCATACCGAAGTTCTTCACATGTATCGCTATCGCCAAGACTCATCGCTATCGGTGAGACGTCATACCGAAGCTCCATAAGTCACATAGACATGAGAATTCACATCGGCGAGACTATCGTCTATCGCCAGGAGATCATACCGAGGTTCCAAAGTTATACCGAAACCACTGACGTCCATTGCATTCCTGTCGGCAAGAGTTTCCTCATCGGCAAGACTCATATCGATGTTCACAAGTCACATCGAACTCAACATTGCTATCGGCAAGACTTACCGCTCGCCAAGAGGTTACACCAAGGCTTCTTAAGTTACATCAAAGCATCCAACAGTTAGCAAGACATACTGCTATCGCCAAGACATCACAACGAATACTTCAAGTTATTCCATAACCACTGTTCGCCAAGAGTTATATCGAAGACCTACGATTGGCCAGACATTCCATATTCGCTGAGACGCTACTCTGAATACTCACAAGTCATACCGAGCACCAAACACCAGTCGGCAAGACTTCTGTCCATCGCTAAGACCTCACACTGAGACCTTTGTGCTACTTCGAGTGTACACTGTCGGTGAGACATACCAACAGTCGCCAAGAGTTCTTCCTGAGTGTTCAAGTCACCCCGATGTCTCCAAGATAAAGTTGTCGATGAGACATCCATATCGGTAAGACTTCTTACCGAACACCCAAGACTCTCCCCGAAGACTTCAACAGAAAACGTTGTTGGCGAGACAATAACTATTGCTGGGACCTCACACCGAAGCAAACCGATATATGATATGAATGGCCTGTCGGCCAGAGATCTCCATGGGCAGTGAGAGGTTATACCGAACAAAATGTCACAGCGATAGGCTCCTTCAGTGAGACAGACGCAAGGTCACAGTGACCTAAATAATTTCAACAAGGTTTCAACTTCTAGTCGGCCAGACAATAGGAATGCCACAGCGACCATGCTTTCTTAGAGGTTTCAGCCTGTGAGATTGAGGCAATAATTCCAACATTTAGCATGGATAATCCAAACTTAGACATCTGCTTCAAGCACAATGGGCAGGAAGTTACACTTAGAGGACTACCAAATGGATCTCCCAAAGTAGTATCTTGCAAAAGGATGGAGAAGATTGTAAGGAACGACCAAGGGGAATGGATAGCACAATGCATGGTGTTAGACAAGTCACCTTCTCATCAACAATCCATTCACGTCGACATCCAAACCATTCTAGGGAGACACAAGAAGATTTTTGGAGATATTCCCCCTGGTCTACCTCCAAGGAGAGGTTTTGAGCACTCCATAGTGTTGGAAGAAGGAGAAAAACTAGTGATAACCACCCCATATAGGCACCCTCGAAAGTTCAAAGAAGATATTGAGAAAACAACTAAAGAGTTGTTGGAAATGGGACATATTCAACCAAGTAATAGTCCCTTTGCATCATCCATCATTTTAGTCAAGAAGAAAGATGGCACTATGCGAATGTGCATAGACTACAAGGCCTTAAATAAAAAAACTATCAAGAACCGGTATCCAATTCCAAGGATAGATGAACTATTGGATGAACTGCATGGAGCAAGATACTTCTCCAAAATTGATTTACGCTCAGGATACCATCAATCGGGATGAAGAAGGAAGATGTACCAAAGACAACATTTTGATGCCATTATGGGCATTTTGAGTTTCTAGTCCTGCCTTTTGGTCTCACCAATGCTCCAACCACCTTCCAATCATGCATGAACCACATTTTCTGCCAACAATTAAGGAAGTTCTTACTAATATTCTTTGATGATATCTTGATCTATAGCAAGACATGGTAGGAGCATCTCCACCACATTGAAGAAGTTTTAAGCATCTTGGAATCAGAATCTCTTTATGCGGAAGTGTCAAAATGTGAGTTTGGACTGGAAGAAATTATCTACTTGGGACACAAGATCAATGCAGAAGGAGTAAGCATAGATGAGGAGAAGGTTAAGGCCATCAAATAATGGCCCAAACCAAGGACCTTGACAAGGCTTAGAGGTTTTGTGGGATTATGCAGCTATTATAGGCGTTTTGCAAAAGGATTCTCCAAATTAGCCGCTCCCCTCATAGACTTGACAAAGAAAGGGGCTTTTATGTGGAGTGACCAAGCACAACAAGCCTTTGAGGAACTCAAGGAAACCATGAGCACCTATCTGGTCCTTTCCATCCTCGATTTCACACTACCGTTTGAACTACAATGTGATGCCTCCAGAGAAGGGATCAATGTAGTTCTCATGCAAAGAAAACATCCTATAGAATTCGAAAGTCGAAAGCTAATAGAGATTGAGAAGCACTACTCCATATATGACAAAGAGATGCCAGCTATTATGAATGCCCTAACCAAGTTTAGATAGTACCTAGTCTGTGGAAAATTCATCATCAGAACATACCACAATAGTCTAAGATTCTTTATGCATCAAAAGGATCTTAATGATCATCAACAAAAATGGGTGAGCCGAGTACAAGCCTATGACTTTGACATAGAATACGTGAAAGGAACCAACAATGAGGTGACAGATGCATTATCCAGGCACCCCCACCTCAACAACATCACAAGCATCTCTAAGGACTGGAAAAATGATATTATTTCTGAATATGCCAAAGATACACAAGCCTCTGACATCTTAGAAGGAAAGATTCCAAACAAGGAATAAAAGATATGGGATGATCTCATCTTATATAAGGGAAGAATATTTCTTGCTCCATACTCAAATATAAAGAACAAAATTATTAAGGAATTCCATGATAGTCCTTTGGCGGGTCACCAAGGATACTACAAAACATACAAACAGATTAGAGAAAAGTACTCGTGGAAGGGATTAGAGAGTGATGTGCTCAAACATGTATAGGAGTGTATGAATTTTCAACAAAATAAAGTAGAGCAAAGTCATCCCGTAGGTCTACTACAACCCCTACCCATCCCCAACCAAAAATGGGAAATTATCTGAATGGACTTCATAACTGGATTGCCCAAGGTACATGGAAAAGATAGTATTTATGTGGTAGTGAACAAAATTTCTAAGTATGCCCACTTCTTTTCCATTTCATCAAAATACAAAGCATATTAGGTAGCAGAATTATTCTTTAAAGAATTTTTTCATCTTCATGGGATACCCAAAACAATCATCAGTGACAGGGATAGTAAATTTCTTAGCCAATTTTGGCAAGAAGTTTTCCGGCTAGCAGGAACCAATCTAACCCCAAGTACAAGTTACCACCCACAAATAGATGGGCAAACAAAAATAGTTAACAAGTGGATAGAGGGTTACCTAAGGAACTATGTAACTGGTCAATAAACAGCTTGGATAAAATGGTTACACTTGGGGGAGTATTGTTATAATACCACCCACCATATGCCAATTGGAATGATCCCTTTCAAGGCCCTATATGGATATGAAGCCCCTTCCTTTGGACACTTGGTCACCCAAGAGAGCAAAGTGAAAAGTGCACAGGACTTCATACAGTGGAACATTGATCTCATGAAGACCCTTAAGGAAAATTTGCAGCAGTCCTAGAGCCAACATAAAATCTATGTTGATCGACACCGCATAGAAAGGACATTTGAAATTGGAGATCTAATCTTTCTATGGTTACAGCCATACAAGTAGACATCAATCAAAAAGAGTGGGGTTGAAAAGCTAAATCCACGATTCTATGGTCCTTACAAAGTTATAAGAAGGGTAGGCAAGGTCGCTTACGAATTAGAGCTACCAGAACATAGCAAGATCCACAATGTCTTCCATGTATCTAGGCTTAAAAGGGTCCTTGGGAAACAAGTCCTTCCTTGCACTGAGTTACCTCCACTGGATGAGGAAGGGCAACTCACCTTAGAACCAAAATTCATCATTGACACCAAAGAAAGGAGATTAAGGAACAAGGTCATCATCGAGTTTCTAATTAAATGGAAGGGACTCCCTAAAGACAATGCTACATGGGAGAAAGAAGAAACTATTAAGGAATTTAAGAATAAAAATTAGGAAGGGAAAAATATGATGGCTCTTGACTAGAACAAGAAATAAACTCTTGGATGTAATATCTTCAAAATAAGTTAATAAGACATTCTTTGTGAACATGGACATTCTTAATGAATATTGATATTTGATTAAAGACATTCTAGAGAGTGTTAAAATTTTGGTCCTCCATCAAGTATGCCAACCCCTAGTTGGGGCCAAGAGGTCGAATGACTAGATGTCGCTTCGTGCTCTTGGGCTTGATTGGAAGGAGGAAACACATCTCCATCAAGTACGCCAACCCCTAGTTGGGGCCAAGAGTCTGAATGACTAGATGTTGCTTTGTGTTCTTGGGCTTGATTGGAGCGAGAACTACATCTCCATCAAGTACGCCAACCCCTAGTTGGGGCCAAGACGCTAAATGAGTATATGTCACTTCATGCTCTTGGGCTTGATTGGAGGGAGAACTACATCCACATCAAGTATGCCAACCCCTAGTTGGGGCCAAGAGGTTGAATGACCAAATTTCATTATGTGCTCTTGGGCTTGATTGGGAAAGGAAAATACATCCCCATCAAGTACACCAACCCCTAGCTAGGGCCAAGAGGCCAAATGAATAGGTGTTCATTCCATGCTCTTGGGATCGATTGGGGGAGAGAACTACATCCATATCAAGTACGCCAACCCTTAGTTGGGGCCAAGAGGCCAAATGACTAAATGTCAATCCATGCTCTTGGGCTTGATTGGAAAAATAAATATACATTCCCATCAAGTACGCCAACCCCTAGCTGGGGCCAAGAGGCCGAATGAATAGGTGTTCATTCCATTCTCTTGGACTTGATTGGGAGAGAGAACTACATCCACATCAAGTATGCCAACCCCTAGCTGGGGCCAAGAGGCTGAATGATGAGATGTTCATTTCATGCTCTTGGGCTTGATTGGAAGAGAGAAATATAGGATGAAGACCACTGTACCAGAAAAGAATGTAAAAGAGATCAAGGAAGAAGAGAATCATAAGGATTTCTTGAGGACAAGCAATATCAAGCGAGGGAGAATTACAAATAATTGAGATAAGTATACATTCTAATATATTATGTTTTTCAATAGATATATGTATAGCCATGAATATAAATATAAGTATTTAAATATAATTGTATGCAACATAAACATTTAAACATAAGTATATTTAATTATACATGTATTTAAATTGTATTCAATTATATATATATTTAAGTATTTAATTACCCACTATTTTTGTAATACTAATCGTTGCTAAATACAGCTGATAATGACAGTAACTAAGGGATGTGAATGAACAAACATGCATCTTCTTGAAGGATGAATGGAGAAGGAAGGACAAATCTATTGAAGCACATAGATATAGTTGAGGCAATGAAGGGAAATCAGAGAATAATAGAGGAGAAAGTCAAGCCAAAGAGAGATCATGGGAAAGGAAACTCAGACACATATCAAGAAGGAAACATTAGACCTGGTAAAGGAAAGAGACATCCATAGGACTGAGAAATAGAGATTAGGCCATCACACTGGACAAAAGGTGCCCACATCAACAAGAGAAGAAAGGCCATCAAGCATTCTCAACACCAAGTCACAAAGCCAAATAAGGAGATCAATTCTGCTTAAATAATGAATTGAATTCAACACATAATAAAGGCATTGTAGGTGTATTCAGGGAAGATTTACAGTCAAACAATCATATCACAGTTTCATAGAACCTCCATCATATTTTTTAGAATATAAGAGTCATTTATGAATCATTGAAATAAACTTCTACTTTAAGATTTACCATTAAATTTTGTTAATCACTTATAAATCAGAACCTGGGAACAAAGTCAGTCAAAATTATTGTTGGAACTTCTCAATTTTAGGCAAGATTTGTTTGGGTTAATAAGGGAACATGTCAGCCTCACTTCGCAATAAACTAGGTAAGGGAACCCTTAGTCCACTAACCCCTCTCCCTGCTCCACAACATTTTTCACCTAAATTTTAAAGTTGGCCTAAGAAAAGCCCTCAAAATTGCTTAGAAGAAGAAGCATTAGGAGTCATAGCCTATGTTGAGGCAAATAGATGAGGATGCCAGTTTTTCCATAAAATCCTTCAAACAAATAGTCTTTGATCTAGGAGTACTTGCCAAGCCTAAACCATCCTCACCCAAGATTGCCTTAATGGATCCTAGGGAAGTTGAAGAAATGTAGTAGAAAATTGAGGAAAGTCTGCAAACATTTACTTCAACTTTCCTAAACTAGTGTCAAGATCTTCCAAACTTAACCTTTGGTGCCACGACACTTTCTTTGCTAACAACATTCCACCAACACCATACAATGCATGAACCTACAAACTAGCCTACAACAAACCTCCATGACCAACATTGTGTTGAAAAAGCGAAACTCTAATCCTTATGAGAGAAGTAGTCAACGTACATTAATGAAACATCCATCAACAAAAAAAGAAACAAATACTCACACATGGGAAAGTGAAAGGAAAAATGTACACCTGGTTGGTTCTCCAACCCGCATTCAATATTTTTTAAGGAGTTGAAAATTCCTATGATTGAAACTATTGGGAGGATGGGTCAATTAATGAGAGATAATCAAATTTCTCTTGTACTTTAGGTTTTGTAGGAGCTAGGAGGGTAGCTCTATTAATGCACACTAGATTACAAATATGGCATAAGGTTTATCACACTGTAAAATAGATAAAATGTTCATGCATAAATGGCAAGGATTCTTAAAATATAGCACATTCATATACACCCCTTGTACCCTTAATGCTCAACCATGAACAACATAAGTGGATTGGGAGTATTTCCTACTAATTGATCGATGCTTGTTTAGGAAAATACAGAGTCACCAAATATTGCCACCACTTTGCATTGACAACTTTATGAGATTAAACTCATAAATTTCAGTGTATAATTGCATAGCATACTCATGAGATTAAACCATTAATGGGGGCATCTTAAATATACAAGGGCCAGGGAAAACAATTTAATGTGCTACTCTAGACCCTATGATTTTATTCTTGCATTGTATAGATATCCATGAGATGAATAGTTATGATGCTTGAAAAGTTTGATGGGTTTGAGGTAGTAGAAGGTTCACCAACATCCAGATTGTTGGAAATAGTCTAGTAGAGATGTTTTAGAACTCTTGACACATAAAACTGGAAGTAATCTGGTCATAATTATTGATATTATATCTATGTTGATTGTGCTTTTTTTAAGAAACTAGGATTTGGTATATTTGATCTTCTATAACCCCCTTTATTGAACATAGTCAAAAGGTTAACTTATTGACTAAGAGGAAACTACAATATAATTTTGCATGATAACTCTAGCCCATCAACTTTACACATGTGCATTGAATATGGAAGTTTATGACATTCAAAGATCCAAAATCATGTTTAGTTAGTTACTACTAGGACTACTAAATTGTTGTTGTAAAATCTACAAAAGATTTTCTTTCTAATACATAGAAAGAATCATGGGAAATAACTAAGAATATTTTGTAAGCTCATACTCAAGATCATCATCCAGCAAGTACTACAAAGTTGCACCAACATTATTAGGAGTAAACAAGTCCTTTTTGAGATTGGAGACACTATTGTCAATGTCTTAAGTGCAAATCGTACACACTGTCCAATTAGGGTGCTTCAGTGATCAACATATATTAGGAATTTGGTCATCATTGGGTTGTCAAACAAGCTAGCATTAAAGTTGTGGATAGTCTTGAAAGACCAAGGGCCCTCAAACCAACATGTATTGCACACATTGGTAAAGATAGGGAATAAAACTATGTTCCATGGTGTTTTGGGGGTGGGGATGGGGTTACAACATGGGATGGGTTTCGAGGATGGTAGTTTAAGGGCCAATTTTTGGGGATGGAAATATATATGGATGTTTTATATATATACATATACATACATACATATATATGTATGCATGTATGTATGTATGTATGTATATTTATATATATGAATTTTTTAAAATATAAATAGAGGGAGAGATACTCAAATTTCTACAAGTATAACAACAACCTTACATTTATAACTTTATACCAGTAGTATACCAACAATAACAACAATATAACAATAGAGATAGAGGGGAGATACTCAAAGTTAATCATGAAAACAATATACTAGTAGTATTTCAATAGTGCAACAATTTAATCATGACAATAGTATAAAAGTAGTATAATAGTATATAATATAACATTGCAACAATATCTAATTATTTAAATTTTAAAATCTAGAAATTTAAATAAAAAATTTAAAACTTAAAATTCAAATTAAAGTCTCAAATAGTCAAATGTCAAAATCCAACTAGGCCTCATCTAGGCTATCAATATCAAAAGACTCATAAATTGTGTCACTCTTTGGCTGAAGTTGTGGTTCGTCCGCTGGAATCTCGACAAATCCCAGTTGCACCTCCTCTTCATTAACTTTCCTAACATTTTCAAGATCAAAATTCTAATGTGGTGTTGGAGTTTATTGATAATCAATAGTTTGTCTATCTTAAAGTCTCAAGGCACTACAACTAGCTTTTTTGCGCATTAAAAGGTAAGCCTAGTTGTGGTTCGTCCGCTGGAATCCTGAAAAATCCCAGTTGCACCTCCTCTTCATTAACTTTCCTAACATCTTCAAGATCAAAAATTCTAATGTGTTGTTGGAGTCTATTGATACTCAATAGTCTGTCGATTTTAAAGTCTCAAGGCACTACAACTAGCTTTTTTGTGCGTTAATAGTCTGTCGATCTTAAAGTCTATTGATTAAGCGGATGCACTTGTAGGTGGACCAATCTTTGTACCATAGGAACTAGCAATCTATGAGAGTAGATGAATAAAAAGATGTTTCAACTCCAATGTGTCCTTCACTTGAAATTTCCACCATCCATTGGAGTTTTTTTGTGCAATTGTGGCTTTATCCATCCTAGCCTCTAGTTTGTTAAATGTATGACCCTAAAGATTGGAGAATTGAAGCCATTTCTCTTGAAGTATGTTTGCCTCCTCACTGCTATATGTCTTACGAAGGGCCTTCATAAACCACATAATTATCTCATCATCTTCAAAAGGAAGAATTCAGCCAGCTCGAGGTGCATACCACTTGGGATTAAGGGCATAGGCTACCATATGAAGAGGGGTGTTCATTGTATTCCACCTCTTTGTGACAATAGGCTTGATATGCTTCTCATAGAATTGTAATTCAGGGTTTTTTCATGAATTGTTTGCTTCATTTGATCAAGCATGCTATCAAAAATCATATAAATCTCTCCAAGGCTAGGAGAGTTTGTATTTTCATACATGATTACCCCCACAATGGTGATATGATAGACCGAATGTATTTGCAAGCAACATTTAAAAATTATGACATTAACACTATTAATAATGTAAATTAAAATTTAAATATAAAAAGTAAAACAAAGTAGAAAATCAAACATAATAATTATTAAATATATTTTTTTACTTGATATTGGACCACCAAGTGTCATTAAACACCCTTTCTTTCTCCACCTTCCCTTCTTATGTCTTTGATTCAACCCATTTTTTCCACTATCCACAAGTCACCATGGATTGTAGAGCATCCTACACCTTTGACATCATCTCTAACAAAATAAAATAGCTAGCATATAGTTTCATCTAGTTTGAGGAATTTTTTATTTGAATTAGATCAGAATAGTGCAAGTGAAGTGTGATGGTTACATACAAACATTTGTATGTCTCTAGCTTTGGCCACTGCTATCCTCACCCAATCTATTTTTCCAATGTCTTTCAAAGCATTATTCAAAGCATGTACACAACATGGAGTCCAAAAAATATGTTTATAAGCACTATCAACCATCAAACCAACTAACTTACACACACGAATTGAATTATAAGTGCTCTCAACCATCAAACCAACTAACTTACAAACATGAATTGAATATGTCACAACTTTCACAACATTAGAAGACCCAACCTCCTCTATGGCCTCCTTCAAAATGACAAACCTGTAATCAACATCCTTATGTTTCCCAAAACAATCAATAGCTCTAAGAAAGTTTGAACTAGCAAGGTATGTAACAATAATATTAATGAGTGGTTGATGTCAAATATCAATCCACCCGTCCATGAAAATAGGAAAAATAGTCCCCATCTGTGTTTATCTCATCTCCTCCATCAATATATTCACCTATAGATATTGTTTGTTGAGGAGGGAGGTATGAAATCTATGTTCTCCAAGGGGAACATAAGAGGGTCTAATTGTCATTGCATCTCTCAACATACCTTTGAAATAAGGATACCTTGCCAAATGAAATGGGATAACATGGGCATAAAGAAATTTGGCCACTAAATCATTGCCTTGTGCACATTTTTTCAAATTCATTAACCCTACCATTGCATTTTTTTCATCTATAGTAAAAGAGGCATTCATCTTCCCTTTGTCACAACTCTCTCTAATTGATACATTAGAATAATCATTGATAGATTGCAATGTTTTGGAAGAGTGTTTCCTACTCCTAGTAGTACTAGTAAGTTTTTTTCTCACTCTCTCCAACCAACCTTGTCATTTCAACTTGTTGCTCCAATGTTATATCTGTACAAAATCTAACCTTATGTCCCCTCTTACACAATAAATGGTGTGTAACCCTATATAGCTCCCATGATGATCGATTTTGCAAATATGATATTACCAATGCCTCTTACCCTTTGTATTTTTACTCTTATTAATGATTAAATTGGTAGCAAATTGAAGCAAGGGATTTTTGGGGTTGAAAGGGCCTTTTGTAAATTTTTGAAGAGAGGGTCTATTTGATTTCCAATAGAACTTATGTTTACATTTTCAGAATGAGAAGAAATGTCTATTTTGTTTACTTTAACTTCTTCACTGCCCCATTCACATTGTCACCACTACTGGTAGTGCTCATTTTGTAGTGTTTTTTGTGTGACAACAAACTGAAATCAAAAGATTTTAAAACTAATTACCTCTAGCAAGATATTTTTTTTCAAAAAATAAAGGCAAAATGACATACCTTTATGCAATGGTTGTAGTTGAAGAAATTGATTTCTTTGATTCTTTCACTTTTGGTTTTAGCTATAAGTGTCTCACTTGTTTGTAATCAATGATAATTTGATAAACTATTTTGAGGCCACCAAGGACATTTTGTATATATTCTTTGAATATTTTTTGATTGTTTGAAGTTTCAATAGAGCATGGGAAATGAGGCCTTATGTATTGTAGAACTCAAGCTTCTTATTTTAGTCATTGAAAGATTGAAATGTGTTACATAGGGAGGCACCCCCACCCCTCAAACCCTTGTCCCTATAAGTAAACATTGAATAGTGATCACTTATATCAGATATTTTAATGGTCTCCACTCTACAACACCAATGGTGCAACCTCTAGCACAATCAATGAAATTATAGAAGTCAAACTAGAATGTATCTTTTCCATATTAGGGTGAATAAGGGGTGCGAGAGTGTTTATGGGACCCCACCCACCATTAGAACCCAATTATAATGCACCACATGTCTTGAATTTTTTTTTTGAATTTTAATTATTTTATGTAGGATATGCCTATTCATCCTCAGGATAGTTGCAATGTCCTCGATCACCTTGGGGATGGCTAGGTGTCCCCTATGATTTTCTTGCCTTCCCCGAATAGAGGGACACATTCCAATATTTTTTTGTATTTTTTTAGTTTGGGGGGAATTCCCATGGGATGTCCCCTAACATCTTGTCATCCCAAAATGTGTCAAGGGACATGACAAGTGTTTGAGGGGTGGGGTTGCACCCTCGTGTAACATAGGAATAAAACTTTGAGGCCCTCTAGAAAATCAAAGTCATCTTCTTTCACCTTTTGAATCCCCTAAAAATGTCAACTTTATTAATTTTGTTTTTGTTATATGTGCCACCTAAAGAGGAGTGGTATATTTGAAACTATTGTATATTTTTGAGGGAATTCTTGCTTGAGAGTGTGTTGTGTAGGGTGAGGAGGATTGTGATTGCCCTCAAGATCATGTGTGATTCTCAAACATAGAAAGCAAAGTACAATGCAATGCAAAATAAAATGTGTGATGTGGCATATAATGCGAAGTTGGCAAGGACTTTGGTGCAAAAACTTTTGAGGTATTGAAAGTTATCACTTGACATCAAAAAGTTGTCCAAGATATGGGGAGTAATTATTAATACCAATTGTGTGTTGCATAGTCTTTAGGTCATAAGGTAGGGCCCTTGGATGGTTTCATTGGGTTTTACTATGTTTTGCTTGGTTTCACAAGGCCCAAGGACCTACTCTTTAATAAAAGTTTCCAATTTTTTTGGTAGATTACTTCAACGTGGGGCAATAGAACCGATAGGCAAGTGGCCCTTTTCAGTTACAAGAATTGTTCTAATGTGTGTAGTCTAGGTTTGTTAATTATTCGAAACTAAAATAAAGCACAATACAAGTGATACTTGTGGGATAGATTGTTGGTGAAGATAGTAGCTCACCTTGACACAACATAGCTGCAAGACACATATGATTCTAAAAACTTGCAACAAAGTGTGTAGTCTAAACCATAGTTACAAGACTTTGACTCGAAGCAGACTTGGCAAGCTGATTTTTGACCTGGACTTGGTGCCTAGACTCAAAAAATTTAGAGAACCATGGCATACATACATTTTTAAGGATTTAAAACTTGTCTCATGCACCCTTCAATAAATAAACAATCCCAAAAAAATTTAAAATTCTGGACTCAGCAAAATCTCAGGGAAAAAGTCGACAATAACTCAACAATATTATCGAACATTTTAAAATACATAATTTTTTTATTTTTTATTTCTCGTTAAATTATTGCTAAGGGGAAACACCTTGTATTGCTTCCAAAAAAGAGTTTACATTTGATTCTAAAAACCAAAAAGGAACTTCCTGTTGGCATTCTCTGACAAAAATGGCCATTCATACTACCCTTTTCTACCCAATTGTGCTTGTTTATACATTTTTTACAAAATGGCCTGGCAGTTGCTCAAGTAATTAATTGCTAACTCGAGACTGACTACAATTTCTATACCTATTATATGCTAGTACTGAAATAAAACTATGGAAAATCTAACACTGTACCCGACCCAAACAACTTCCATCAATCCTCCTCCTCGTCCTCAGAATCCTTCGACTCCACGCGCTTCATGTATGCAATGTAATTCACAACCATTGGGAAGTCTACTCCACATTTCTGGTGTGTCAGGCCCTTCGCCTTCTCCTTCGGATCTCTAGGGTCATTCTGATGCCATTCTTCATCCACTCTGAAATCCCAATTGTCATTGTCCCCTGCTACAATTTCCTCAGAGAGCCCTTCATCTTCCACATATCTTGTTGCCCAGCCTCGTAGAAGGTTGGTGACTAGCTTGGCAACTCTGAGCAGGAAGGTGATGCTCTAGTCACGCTCGTCCCATAGCTTTTCAAACCCTTCTGGGTTGATGGTTCAGACCAAAGGAAATTCCATGACCTCTCTTCCACGTATTCTCATCATGTAATAATTATGCGACATTGGGATGCGCTTGTTTTCATCCACATTTTCTAGGTTCATATCAATGTCTCCCAACCACGCGTGGATGAAGACCATCTATGTTAATTTCTTCCTTATTTCCTTCGACACACCCATGTGTAGGAGCACTTCTAGAAACATGGCTAGGATTTCTGAATTAGACCTGAACTTGTGGTACACTCTCAAAAATTCAGGGTCTACAACCTTTTTGGTTGCCCAGAGCACTAGCAGGTGGGAAGAGGCCAACAATCCCTGCAGCCTCTTGTCTGTCACTTCTCCTCAAAAGTATTGTTACTGCTTTGATGTATCCAGTGCCAGCGGAGTCTCCATCATGTTATCACACACCTGCTACACCACTTCCTCTGAAAATCCAAACACTCTCTAACTCTAGAAAGCCACCGTTTTGAATGATCCAATTGACACCAGTCGAGACCTTTAAACAATGAATGCCTTACTTCTTCATGATTAGTTTTTCTACGTTCATGCCCTTTAGAGCGTGTATACTTGTCACCAACCTACTGGAGGTACTTGACGAATTTAATGTGTGATAATGTGAGATCTGCCCAACCTTTCTATTTCCTCAGAACTTGTTTGATTTATTTTCTCAATACCTTCTATTGATGGCCCTTTCACATCAAGTAAATCCCTGGATTTCATCCTTGATGTCATATGATTTTCTTTCACCGCCAAAAGAAGTAATGATGACAAAATTTGTCTTTGACGTCAGTTCTTAGGTTTGCTTACATGGAGAGTTCTGACGCCTTTTTTGCCAGTGCATCCGCCTTGTCATTACCCTCTCGATAGATGTGGCTAATTTTGAAGTCCTCAAACTTGGCCACCAATTGCTTGACATTCTGCAACAGGTGATTGAGCTTCCAGTTTGGAGTAGTGCCTCGCCTAATAGCATTGATTGTGATCATCGAATCACCTTCCAAATGTATTTGCTTCACTCCCAAATCAAACCCGATATGTAGGCCAATGGCTACTACTCTGAACTCGGCTTCATTGTTCATGCAAATGCCTAAAGGTGTGGAGTTTTCTGCTATGACCTTTCCCTAAGCATCTCTTACAATACATCTCGCTCCACCCAGTCTTGGATTGCCTCATGCTACCCCATCAAAATTTACCTTAGTCCATCCTGGTTCCGACGCCTGCCATGCTACTTTCGCTCTCTTGGTTTTAGGTGTCTAAGTTGATCCATTCCCATCTAGCAGTGGTGGCTTGAGGCCACTAATTTTTTTGGTTAGGCAGTCATCCCAGCTTGTGAAGACTTTCTATTTGCTTGATTTGTTTCAATCATCCTCATTTACCATTTCTATTATGGCCCTCTCAATTTTGTCCCAGAGTCTATCTTTGTTCAACTCCTTTCCTTGAAAGATTCTTTTGTTTCGCTCCTTCCATATCTCCCAAATCACAATGGATGGGGTAATTTTCCATATCCCTCCAAAGACAAAATTATTGCCTTTTGGAGGCCACATTTTGAACCATGATGCAATGTTTGCTGGCATGGGGCATTGCAAGTTTGGTTTGTTTCTTACTATGTTCCAGCAATCCTGTGCAAAGGGACATGTCAGGAGGAGATGGTTTGTTGATTCCTCATTTTCCTTGCATAGAATACATTTACTTAGGCCTTGTATACCAAAGGTGGCTAGTCTATCCTCTATGAGGATTCTTTCCTGGGCCCCCAACCAAGCAAAGACTCTAGCCTTTGGGAGGCTTTCCTTCCCCAAAACAATTTGTATGGCCAGTCTTGTCGTGCCAATGCCATCTCCTTGATCTTATAGCCAAGCCTCACCTTATATGTGCCTGTTGATGACCCACACCATTAGATCTTGTCCTATTCATTGGATGGGATGAAATATCCGTCCTTGAGGATCTTTTCCAATTCATCTTTTTGTGCTTGAGGAGAGCTAAGGGTTTGAAGATCATTCCAGTTCCAGCTGGAGGACGCTTGACTAACATTTCTCCTACAATAGTTGGCCACCTTGATCCCCCATAGCCTTGTGGTTTCTTCCTTGATTTCATCCAAGCTCGAAGTGTTGTTGATGGGAGGTTTCCCACACCAAGAGTCATTCCAAAAGGATACATTCTCCCCATTCCTGATTTCCCAAGTTACATGATTTGCTATTATGTCCCTGCTGTCTAGAATGAAATTCCATATTTCTAAACCTCTCGATGGGTTAGTTGTAGTGAGGATTCTAGCTAGATCATCTGAATCTAGGTACTTCCTCCTTAAGATTCTGGCCCATTTTTTCTCACCTTTCGTGTGGATGTCCCATACCAATTTGGCCCCCATGGCCTGATTCATTATTCATAGTTGTTTGATCCCTACCCCACCAACATCCTTGGGTTTGCACACTTTACCCCATGCCAATAGAGGAAATTTATTTTGATCTCCTGTTCCACTCCAAAAGAATTTCTTGAAAATTTGGGTGAGGGCTTCTTCCACTACTTTGGGTAGCTTTAGGTAGGACATTGGGTACACTGGGATGGCTAACAAAAATGACTTGACCATCAGTAATCTACCTGTTGAGGACAACCACTTGCCTTTCCAAGTTCCCAGCCTATTCTTGCAACTATTGATTAGGTTCTCCCAATAGCATTTTTTGTTTATGCCAAATAGGGGCGTCCCCAAGAAACAACCTAGCAGTGATGCAACTCTCAAATTTAAGATCCTAGCTAAATCTTTCTGTAGGCTAGGTTGTGTGTTCAAAAAGAATACCTCTGATTTTCCCCAGTTGATGCTCTGCCCTGACGCCCTGCAGTAGTCATCTAAAAAGTTTTTGATCACTCTTGCCTCTCTCCTGTTGGCCTCTCCCATCAAGATTGTGTCGTCTTCAAATTGGAGATGAGTTGAGGGGTCCAATCCATTAGCCACATGAATACCTTTCCACTTTCCTTCCCTTCTCAATCTTTGAATCCCCCTACCCAACACTTCTAGCATGATTATGAATAAGAATGGGGATAGGGGATCACCTTGCCTTAACCCTCTTGAGGAGGGAAAAAAGTCATGAGCAGAGTCGTTCACTAGCACTGAGAATTTAGCTGTGGAGATGCAACTTTTGACCCATTTGATCCATTTTTCCCAAAAGCCAAATTTCCTTAGTACCTCCAAGAGGAATTTCTTGTCTACCATGTCATATTCTTTGAGGATGTCTAGTTTTAGTATCATGTAGGCCTCTTTGTTCTTTCTAGCTGAATGAATAGTTTCATGAGCAGTGATTATTCCTTCCACTATTGACTGCCCTGGGGCAAAGCCACTCTGTTCTTTTGATATCACCTCATTCAATACTTCCTTGAGTTTGTTTGCTATTATTTTGGAGACCACTTTGTACATTGTGTTACACAATGTGATTGGCCTAAAATCACTCATTATTTGTGGATCTTTTTTCTTGGGGATTAGGGCCAGAAAGGTGTGGTTCACTTCCCCCAACATTGTCATTCTCCTTCTTGATTCCTCAATTACCGCTCCAAGATTATCACCCACTATGTCCCAGAATGTTTGGAAGAAGCTGACAGGGAATCCATTAGGGCCTGGGGCCTTGTTAGGGTTCATTTGGAAGACTGCATTCTTGACCTCTTCTAAGGAGATCTTTTGATATAGGCACAAGTTTTGATCCTTGTTTATGATTGTGGGTATTGCACTTAGAAGATTGTCCCTTGCAGCTCTGTTCTTCCAACTTTCCTTGTTTAGGATTTCTTCAAAGAATTGGCCACCTCCTTGTTGACTTCCTCTATAAATTGAATTGTTTCTCCATTGGCCTTCTTGATTTTTGCAATTATGTTCTTGTTTCTATTGGAAATTGTTGTTTTATGGAAGAACTTGGTATTTCTGTCATCCTCTTTCAACCATATTTCCCTTGACTTTTGTCTCCAATAGCATTCTTCCCACTTTAGGATTTATGCCAACTCTTCTTTCAAATATTTTTCATTCTCAAAGTCTTCTGCATCCATTCCTTTCTCTATTACATGTTCATTCAGAACTCTAATTTATTGTTCCATCCTTAACTTCTCTTGAAATATGTTCTTGAAATGTGTCTTGTTCCATTCATTGAGTTTTATTCTTGACGTGACTCAGTTTTTTGCTCATTTTGAAAAGCTTTGAACTGTCTCCAAACCTGATCTCGTTCCACCATTTCTCAATTAGTTTTAGCAGGTGGTCATCTCTCAACCACATGTTTTCAAATTTGAAAGGACTCCCCTTGGGTGGATCATCTTGCCCAAATGACAGTGAGATAGGGAAGTGGTCTGACCCTGTAAAAGGTAGAATGTGGGCTTCTTGTGTAGCTACAAGCTCTCCCCTATCTCCCCAAAGGAGGAATCTATCCAATCTTTTAGCTATATTGGTGAAGTCCTTTCTCCTATTGGACCATGTGAATATTTCATTTTTGGTTTGCACATCTTTTAGGAGATTTCAATCTATGAACTTCTGGAAATCCCTCTGAATGGCAGTTGTTCTTCCCAAGCCTCCTTGTTTCTCTTCATTGTTCAAATTTTCATTGAAATCTCCAGCCACAATTCCCATCTCACCTCTTGCATTCTCCAACTCACTTGATATTTTGTCCCACACTTTCTTTTTTTTTCCCTTGTGGCTATTGGTCCATATACATTAATACTGAAGAAGTGGGCCTGTCTTCTTAGGTCCTTGAATTTTATCACCTGCTAGTTGTCCTCTTCCTTTTCCATTTCCCCTTCTACTATTAAGGGATTCCACAAGACTCCCAGACCACCTAATGCTCCTACGGCCTCCTTGAATTGGCTTTTCCATTACCTCCAATTACTCAATCTTCTCTAACCTTCTTCCTTACTCCATTTTGATTCCTGAATGAAAACTATGTCTGCTTTTGATTGGTCAATTTGGCACTTGACCATGCGCCATTTGTCAGGGGAATTAATGCCCCTGACATTCCATGTTATGATCCTCATTCTTCCTTGGGAAGGAGGTTGTCCTTCCCAACAATCAAATTTTTCTAACCAGAGGCATTGCTTGCAATCATCAACTTGGCTTTGTTTCTCATCCTGCCCCTTTTGGATTTTTGCTTTATGTTAGGAGCATTTATCTTTGATTTTGATTGTTTCGGTTGTCTCAACTCAAACACCTCACCTTCCTCTACCACCTCCCAGGGATCCTCTTCACCTTATGAGAATTGATCACTCTCCTCTTACTCAAATTGAGCAAAGTCATCCTCTTCCTCCTAGAGGGCTTCAACATTGCTTATTGTGGGGGTCTACTCATTCTTTCTAGTCTCCACCCCTATTGATTCGGGCCCCAATTCTGATCTTTCTACTTCTTTTGTTAGTTTCCTAAGTTGAGTTTTGATATCCCTCTGAAGTTCTTGTGCTCCCTCCATGAGGGAATTAATGCTTCTTTTTCTCTAAAGCTTCTCAGACCTCGCATTTCCTTTGTTGGTTGGGGGGCAATGTTGAGAGCTTGGGAGTTTTTTCCTAGACTTTGCTGCTCTGGCTTATTTCTGACTTCCCTAGATGTTTCTTCTGTGGATTTGGATGTGGTTCCTAAGGTGTTCTATTTTTGTTTCTCTCTTCATTGTTTGTGTTAGCCTCCATTCCTCTGGATGAGGTGCCTTCTAGGGAAGAGTCCCTGAAAAGACATTTTCTAAGTTCAACTCCTTCCCAAATTTCTATCTCCTGTTGCCAGCTTCCAAATTTTGTGAGAATTTCTATTTTTTTATATAACCCGACCCCTTCATCTATTTCAACTAGTTTGCATGCTTCAACCCCTTCAATTCCATTTATGAAATCCTCATTCACCCCTAAGCACACCCCTAGGGCATCTCCTAACCTCACCATGGCCTCCATGTTCCAAAATTCTGAAGGAAAATCCACCAACTTGATCCAGGTGGGGATTTGGTTTATTTTGTAATTCTAGGGATCAAATCTTGCTCTCTAATGTAAGCAATGAAAACTATGACTATTCATGAATAGAGGTTTCCCTTCTACGATTTCTAGCTTTAGTTTTCGGTCTATGCATTCTATGAGAAAAAAAGAGTTTGGTAACTTGTAGATGCTTACCTGGTCCTTGTATTTTTTTTTCCACCATGCTTTGATTTCGTCCTTAGGGCATCCTGAGCCCATCCATTTGGCGAACAGGGCTTTCTCCATCAATCTACAAACTCTTCGTTCGATCATATTCGATGGAATTTGGTATAGTTTGCTTCCCCAGGTTGCAACCAGTCACCTCCATTTGTTTTACTCTAGAAATTCCTTTTGTTTGCTTTTCTTCTAAACATGTCCTGATCTCTCTGGTTTATTCTTCTTCTGAACTTGAATTCTTCACCTGTTTGTTGGTTCAACTTCCCATAATTCCCTGGCTTAGGGCTTCCCGAGCCCCTGACTCTCCAGACTTTTCTGGTGTGCTTCTGGATGTCGTTGCCTTTGTTGTGCCAACTGGGGTTTGATGGTTTTCCATGGCGATCATTTTCCCAGAACCACCCATGCCTTGGCTCACACGTGCTCCAACCTCGCCTGCTCCTTCAGTGTGCTATTAGCTTCTGCTTCTGATTAGGTTCCCATTTCTCTCTGTCTTCGAATTGGCTTCTACCCTGGTTGCAAACGTCGTCTTCTGAGTTTCCGTTCTGATAGTAGAGAAAATGGAACTTGTCCACCCACACACCTTCCTCGAATACCCATTGCGGGATATGATTCTCCTTCTACTGAGGGGCATCGCCATCCATTTTCTTCTCTGATTTTTCCTCCACCACCATGTCGCTCCATCGTCTCTTCTCTGCATCTGCATTTTTTCGCTCCTACTCGCCAACTTGCACCATTTTTAACTCCCTAAATTTTTAAAAATATTCTTCAAAAACACATATTACTAATTTTGTAGAGCATATTATTGATTTCCATCATATATAATCAAAATTAGAGTTTAATACATATCATAGACCAAAAACTGAGTTCCATCTCTAAATGAGTTACAATGCCACTTCCACTAGCCATGTCATATGTAGAAGTTGCCTCATCTAAATAGATTTTTGGAAAGTTGTGCAATAAGTTGATGTCTAAGTTAGCACACTCAAGAGTTATATTTCAAATATTCAAGTCCTTGTCACCCCCTCATTGTAATCAATTTTCTTTCTTGATAAGAGATCCTAATAACTACTAGGGATTTGGGAATGGAGATACCAATGGGGTTGAGGGGTCATGCCCTCATGGGGGTTTGGGGGCAATGCCCCCAGTGGGGCCATCAAGAGTGGCCCTTGTGGGAATTTGGGGGAAACGCCTTGAACAAGGTCAAGGGGTAGCACTCCTTGTGGGGGTTAGGGAGAAACGCCCCCAATGGGGTTGAGGGGTAGCATCGCTTGTTGGGGTTTTGGGGCAATGCCCCAATAGGGTCAAGGGGCAATGCCCCCAATAGGGTAGAACATGCCCTAAGTTGCCAACCACGTGTGAAAATGAAGTAAAAATCGAGTTTCTTTTTAAATTGGAGGGAAGAAAAAAAATTATGTGAATTTGGATGATTTATTGAAACAAAAGTTGTGCTTTTTTGTGCTCTCACAGGATTTTCATAGAAAAATTGCTACGAGTTTTTCAAAAAGTTGTCGGCGAGTTATTGGGCAAGTAATTCATTTGGCCATTTGGCTTGTGAGTACTCACATGTTTTGCAAAAAATTTACGAGTTTTGTAATAGAGAAATAAACTCTAAAGATACAATAAACTAATTGAATACAAGTTGGACACATACACAAGTATACATCAATCACATGAGTATAAGAGTGAATTTTAACTGAAGGAAACTACATTGTTAGATATATAAATATTTTCAAAGGTTTAATGTGTACAAAACTCATGGATTATAATATTCATGGCATCAAAAACAAAAATCGCAATATGGAGTCATGAACTATGGTAGAAAGGATCTTGTATCCGTTAGCTTAACTTTACTAGCTATATGTGTATCCATGCACTTGTATCTCAAACAAGTCTACAAAATTTGCTACAACCTTAGGAGCATTAGTCAGGATAGGGTTTGACTTAGCAAACTAGAAGTATACATTGCTCAAAAATATTTTCATTTTTTAAGAGATGTAGGAGTAGTGTCCCTAGTAGGGTCAAGAGGCAATGCCCCTTGTGGGGGTTTGATGCAGGGGCATCCGGGTTCACTTGCAATCCTGATCAATCAACAAGAATTTCTTTGTTTTTTGTTGCTGTTGTTCCTTGTCGTTTTTTCTTGCAAGAATTAAAGACTAAAATTTTGGAGAATCCCCATATGTTCATGGAAAGTTGAAGACATCACTTTGAAGAGGATCCAAATGGGTACTCAAATCCCAAATTTGGATAAATTTGGTTAAGAATTGGACAAGTTATGGAGTTGCAGATTTTATACCTACATCTACCTTTGTAGAGCTTTTAGTTTCATTCAAACGTCTACCAGATCCTCACATCTAGATGGCCTATGTTTTCTCACAACACCTATTGGATGTGATGCCTTCGCACGATGAAGGGTGAAACCCCCTCAGATTTTTGCAATTTCTTGAAGAAGACAAAAGGTGCCAGAAATGGTTACAATGGCTTGTATGCGTATCGCCTAGGCCAATTAGGAGCAAATACATATCCCACACTCTAGGAAATGGAGAGGTTGGCACCTTTTGCATGCTTGGCCTTAAATTGGGATTCATTCATTTTTTGTGGATTATTATTCATTTTGGATGAACTTTTTCTATGAATTTTTCCTTAAATGAAAAATTGCTTTTGAGAACTATAATAGATTACGACTCCAACGTGAGGTGAGAGAAACCTTCTATTTTTAGTGCATATATGTTGTAAGGCTTTGAAGCCAAGGCATGTATGAATGCATGTTAAGACACTCTTGCTATAACACTCCATTTGCATGTAATAAAAGTTTACTAGTGTTTTGTTGTTGAAGTTTTATTTTGTTGTTGACTCAATAGCCTTTTAAGGCCCTTGAATTTTGACTTGCATCAGGGTTTGAGGGGAAGCATCCTTTGTGGGGTTTGAGGGCAATGCCCTTGAAGTGTTTCCCATCATGATATAAGGTGGGGTCAAGGTGTGGAGTCCCCATTGCCAAGTTTAAACAAAAGCCTTTTAGACCACACAAATTGTTATGTTGAATGCCATTTTTCATTATTTTATCACTTTTAACCATCTTCTGAATGTCTTTCAAACCTTTCAAAAGATGCTTGACTTTCATACTTTTATTTTCAAAATTTTATGCTTTTCTATCTTGGTTTTCATAGACCAGGCCGAGTCTACCCGTTGGGATTCACTGAGTCCAATGAGTCTAGTTAGAGGAGTATGTGGGTCATGAGTCCTCAAGCCTTGTTTTGACTTGCTTGCCTCAAGACTTGTTGTGTCTAAGTGAGGCTTGGTGAGTCTTGTAATATTAGTCTAAACCCAACTAAAAAACTATGTGAATATGCCCTTCATTTAAGAAAAATGAACTCTATGCTGAAGAGACTTGGGAATATTAAGGCATTGTGTGTAAGTGCTCTGTGTTGTGTTTCTAAACTCTACTTCTTATCATGGGAATAATCCTAGGAATATAAAATTCCTTTCTTGAATTACGTATGCTTAAGCTCCTTTAGACACTAGATAACTTTGCTAGTAAGTTAATGACATTATAATTTATGTTTTACATGATATGTTTATAGGTGCAAAAATGAAGTGTTCCTAAATGTAGTTGTTAAATGCAATTGATACCTAATACAATAACGCATGGTCATGTAGCCTTAGTGACAACTAGCATGCAACTAGATCAACTAGATTAATGTAGATTAGAATTTAAGCTACTCCCCATTGAGTAAAGTGTTTAGTGCACTCTATCCGATGAATCATATTATCATCAGATAGTTGTTAGTCAAATTTTGTTAAAGTAAAGGATTGATACCGTTGTCCATTTGGCATGATATTGCTCCTCTTTCTTTAAGTTAGTTACTGGATCTTTTTTAGGCCATAAAGTAGGGCATGTGTTGTGTTTGTATGGTCAGATTTTAAACATTGATTTATAACTTTGAGGTAAAGTCTCACATCCAACTCTATATAATTTTGGATACCCATCATTGAGAGAGATCCAATCTTAGAGTCCATAAGTAATTGTATGCTCTTCTCTTACGCTTTGAGCAACCTTGAGAATAAAAAAAAATCTTTATAAGTTTGTAATAGAATCTTTTTAATTTGTTTCTTTAATTAATTCTAGAAGCTATAACTGTTCATTTGCTAGCTTTTTCCATTGTTCCTGCCCACATTTTGCTAGATTCATCTTGCCCATATTTTTGGTAGTTGTGTGTTCTCTAAATATAGTTGGCATCAAAGTCATACTTTTGGTTAATATAGCAAAGTTAGGTTGTTTAGATAATTGAGAGTCTTGTTTTTATAAGAGCCGAGTGCTTGTCTTTTTGGAGAGTCTCTATATGAGATTTGTTTGACTTCATTCTCATCCCAAATTTTATTCACCTATTATTGTTATCCATTGTCCCATAATCTCCTTAAAGCATCTCTTTGAGAACTAATTCTCAAATCTAATATTTAAAATGGCATAATTCGAAAGAGCTAAAGCTACCAATGAAGACATTGAAATCATCATTCATGCATCAATTGAAGGATATTTTGAGGTTCCTCATGTTGAACGAATTGAAAATATATCATTGGTGAATAGGCTCCCAATATATATGTCACTGAAGAAGCAATAATAGGTGTTGTTTGTACTTTGTTGGCATTTCAATTCTCATCTCTGGAGTGTGTATTGGAAATGGACAGCTATGCACAGATGAACTGCTCTTCAAATTAGGAGGGGAAGCTCCCTCTTTTGCTGATTTTTTGTAAAAAGTAAAGTAAACTAAATTTCCTATCTTTTTACTCAGCTATAGAGCACAGGGTTATAAAACACCATGCGTTGCAGCTGAGGTTTTCTTTAGTTTCATAGATCTCAACTACAAATAGGCTAAAACTTAAAATGCTTCTATCTCCTCAAGTAAATTCAGAGTGAGAGGATTTAGAAGTAACAAGAGTCGATTTGGGTAACTTAGACAAACTGTTTCTCAGAATGTATTCAAAGGCTCATTGCTCTTTCAAACTTATACTAAAATAAAGTTTATGTACGTAAAACATCAAACGATAACCTACACATTAGGATTCCCTCAAAGCCTCATTTCTCTTTCGAGGTGTAGGCTAAAATGAAGATTATTAGAAACAACATAAAACAGTAAGCTAAATCTCAGGATTCCCTTGAAGGCGAGGTGCTCTTTTCAAGGTGTACGCTGAAATGAAGATTACAAGAACAAAACAAATATTGATAGATCTTGAGAATTTTGGATCAAAGGATCATTTCTCTCCTAATTTATTATCTCAAACTCAATCAAAGATTATAGTTTTGGGACAGAAAATGATATGAAAGAGAACAATCACACAACATGCGATCAACCAAATACACTTAACAAATATTGAACACAAGTACATGAACAACAAGAACACAAGCAAATAGCTCAACATTTTGCTATCACAAGTATGATTCAAGAACATATACTAAGTAAGCAAAGTCAAAGGCCTTTGAGCTCAGTGTTTTGCTACCGTGAAGTAAAGTTAAAAAAATAATGAGCAAAGGTTGCTCTTATTTATAGATACTCAAAGGAGTAGGGGACCCTAAAGTATCCTTAAGTTAACATTCAGTTCTTGCCAATCAACAAGATTTATTCCTATGTCTAATTAAATGTAACCTAACAGTTAACTAGAAAGACACTTTAGTTAACTGATTCTAAACTAAATAGAACTCCAATGTACAAAGGTGTTTCCAAAAATAAACATGCATAAAAGGTGGGACAACGAGTTAACTTGGAAAAAACATCAAGTTAACTATTGTCTTAAATGCTATCTTTGGAGAAGGTAGGACGTCCCAACTAGCAGTTCACTGGTTGTCATCTTGAGCAATCATCTCCTCTAAGAAGTTGTTAACTGCCTCATCATCTAGAGATCGTCACATGCCTCAACTGTTAGTTTACTAATGTTAGCAATTTGAGCAATCCTGGAAATATATGCACACTTCAACTGGAAATTCACTAATTGGCAACTTTGGCGGCTCTGTAACTGGAGTGAACACCTCTGTTTCTTTTGCAACTTTATGCTTCTAACGATTTTCTTGATTTTTCTTAATGGAAGAGTGTTGCATGATGAAACTGCGAAGTTTGACTGTTAACACTCTAGCTGTGAGAAATGCTCATGAACTCGCTACACAACAAGAGTTCCAACAGTATTCAACCCTCTAAACTGGCCTTAAAAGGCTATCAGATATATGAGGTATGAAACCATATGAAATTTGTGGACTTTGAGTGTCTAGGCCTATCAATTTGTCCAAATCAACTTTGGGGTGTGCTCGATGTAAATTGATGTCAGTTGTCTTCAGGAAATCATGAAGCAAGACCGATTTGGTCTTGAATTCAACTTGGGAAAATTGCATTTTGAAAATCTAGAAGAATGATTAGGCACATGATACTATTCGAACAACTTTTCTGCAGAGGCTAAAAATAGCTTCACCGAGGGGTAATTTTTACAAAAAAATTTGAGACTGTGGGTTTTGTTGAGAATATCTTTTTGAACAAACCCACAACGTCAATTTTTCAAAAAGATGACTCTTTCTTTGACATGCAACAACCACTCAGGGCAAAAGCTGTAGAAGCTATTTTTTCCCAGAAAATTCTAACACGTGGGTTTTGTAGGAACCTTTGTGTTAAGCAAACCAAGATTGTTAGTTTTTGAAAAAGGTGACTTTTTGCAAAAACCCTAAAAAATGGGGGCAATGGGGCATTTTTTTTAAAAAAAATTGGCATGTGGGTTTTGTGGCCAATGTTGTGTTGAACAAACCCAAAAGGCTGGATCTGTGAAAAAATGTTGTTTACCTAGACATGCAAGAAAACCTAAGACAAGAATAGAAGAAATTTGTGGGGAGAAGCTAGAAGTTATATAATGCTGCCTTGGAAAATGACGCCTAGAGATGAAGTCTTGTGAAAAATGTCCCTTTGTGCAACCTGAATCTGGTAATATGAAGAACACTGAAAATGGTTTCCGTTAGATCCTTCAAATGGCGTTGGAGAGAAAATATTTGTGTTTTAGCTCTTTAACCTGCAAAGAATAATGAACTATGACGCCTAGATGCTTGATAAATATCCTTTGGAGGTGAAAGCAATCAATTTGGGCACCAAAACCTTGATTGAAGGGTTATTTTGCATGATTGGGAGTTAACTGGAACAATCTCCACCAATTTTGGGATGACTAGACTTGAGAAAGTCTTCAAAATTTGCAATTGGGAGTTGATTTTGGATGCCACCTTGCCAGTGTTGAAGATTTTCAACTTGCTTGATAGACAACCTCCATTTGATCCTGAATTCCGGTCGCCTGATTGATCGTGAAGCCTAGCTAACAGATTCACTACAGAATTGGATCAAATATGAAGAGATGTTACTAGAGGTTGCGAACCTTGAAAATTGAATTTGATGGCTTGAATCCTTGGGCGTCTTTTCCTAGAAGGGTGCTTTTTCTTGCTAGACTTTTCCAATTTCTTGGATGCTTTTCAATTTCTTCAATTTGACCCTCCATGCTTCAATTTGCAGCTGCCAATGATTGACGGTTCCTGTGGATTGGATGTTGAATCCATCGCGAAGCTGGAAGAATTTCAAAAAGGATGCCTATATGTACAAGTTTTGAAAACTAATTTAGGAGTCTCAAATTCCTAGGTGCCCCTGGCCTACAGGGGAACTTTTGTGCCTCTGAGATACATTTTGCACTTTTTAACCTTTGACGAAATGATCTTGTTTGACCCTCATTGTTGGGAGTTTGACTACTCTAACGTTTGTGATGTTGGTTTCATTGCGAAGACTGATCAACTCTGAAGAGGTCTTCTTGGGAGTCATGAAGCCAAACAACAACATCTGATACTCTAGAAGGTTGGGAACCTTTTGCTAGAAGGGTGCATTTTTGCTCAACACTTAGCCACTTTTTCACATTTCTCAACTTTCCTTGAATTTCAGCGTTTTCTCGCTTGATCTTCGTTTAAATGCACACTTGACAGGTCCCGTGAGTTGAAAGTTGGATTCATCGCTAAGCTGGAAGGATGTTGAGAAGATGTCTTGGAGAAGACAACTACTAAAAACCTCATTTGACTACCCAAAATGTTGGGCGTCTCTGGCTTGCAGGGGTGCAATTGCTTTGATGAACTTCAATCTAATCTTGGTTTTATATGCTCGTTTGATCAATAGCCACTATTGTTTGATATGTCTTGCGAACTGGCGAACAGATTTGTTGCAAAGCTGGGCTGAATTCGAGAAGATCATTTCGATCTATTGCCAATCCAAAGACTGACTTCTGAATGGATTTATTCTTGGGCGCCCCTGGCCTACAGGGGTGCAATTCCCTTGATTGATTGCCATTTTTTATGACTCTTGCCTTCAACATCTTCCGCCTCTACCTTCATTTTTCGATGTTTGTTGAATCTGATGAACTTGCTTAACGATCCATTGGAAAGCTAGAATAATTCTGAAGAAGACGATTGGTTTTGCAGTTCATAACAACTCCAGTTGGCCTCTTGAATTCATGGGCACCCCTGGCCAGTAGGGGCGCTTTAGGCTCCAGAGTTAGTCATTTCTTGATGATTTTGACCTCCTCATGCTTTGTGTTTACCATCTTGCTTGACTGGGTTGATCGCTATTGTCAACGACACGACCGCGTTCACTGTTGTGATTGCTTTCACCATTTTGCATGCACAGACAATTGAAAATGCTGACCAAGGCATTGATTATGTAGCATCTCCCTTGAAATTCCCCCTGTCGTGAAGCATCTTTTTGAGCATCTTTCGCCATAGAATCTTTTGTGCAGCGTCTGAGGCTTAGATCTTGATACCTAGTATTGACCATTTGCTATTGATGACCTCAGAGGACCTAACCTTTCTCTTGAAAAAGCAAAATAGATCCACTAGAGCAAAATAAACTTTTTCATGATTTTGACTTGACCAATGTGATCATGAAGTGAAATTATCCTATCAAAATCATTTTGAGTCATTTCTGGAAAGGTCCTATTTTTTAGGGTTTTCCTAAAAATAAGGGTCTAAAACCCTAATTTTCAAATTTTTCAAAATCTGCAAGTATCCTCTTGATAATAAACCCACAAAAGTCCATGCTTTGTCAGACCTAAAATTGACCTTTGACGACAATTTTACAAGATTTAGACCATTTTTACCAAAATGTCTTATTGAAGTAAAAAATTTATTTTGGGTACAACATACTTATTGCCCTCCCTATTTAAAAGATAAAATTTTATATAAAAGGTTTTCTTTAAAGCCTAGCTTGATAAAAAATATTGTTTATCATTCTACTTTTAAGCAATTTGTCAAGCCTAAGGTCAAAGTCATTGGATTAACTCTGGAATATAATTCTTCAGAAACATTTTAGACCAAATTATTTCCAATGTTTCCTAAGTCTAAAATAGGTACTATATGAAGAGTAACAAAGATGTTTTGTGCATTTTGGAGCCATTTTATTCTATATGGGGTCCCGTGTACTGAAAAATATAAAACATGTTTCATGCCTTTCCTTGTGTGATAGTAGGGAAACTCGGTAGGAGGATTCTTGCCAATTGTCTTCTTTGTCTTGTCTAATTGACAATGCCATATATTTTGAGTATTATCCCAACCTTATTGTTTGTGCTAGAGATTGTGGGCGTAATGAAGTAAAATATGGTTCTTTGGATTGTGGGGATATATTTTCTTCTATTTATGGGTTAGAAATGTTTGGAAAATTCAAATATGCAAGTTTCCAGATCCAATTTCTATATAGTATGACAAATACTAATCATCATGGAATCTGGGAAACACTTCCATATGCTAAACAACTTAGCACAAATGTTCAATTACAAAAATGTTTGTTGCAAAATGTTGCTCCTAAATTGATACAACCTAAGAACCCAATCCATAAAGTTCAAGGTAATTCTATATAGATATTACCTTGAAGTCTTTTTAATAATTATTGAAACCTTGTTTGTCCATTCCCAAGCTTTTCTTCAACAAGATACTCTTTTAGGAGACTAGATATTGGTGAAAGTAGTAGATTAACTAGAAAACCCTAGTTATTTGTTTAAGTTGAAGAAGAACCCTGAAATCAAGACCTTGATCCAGATCAAAAAAACAAGGCACATGTAACAAATGCAGATTTCCTTTTGCCCATATGTCTATGTCATTAGCTAGGGACAACATTCTAGAGTTTAATAAAGAAAATGATCTTTCTTTGTACAAGGGAGGTAGATGGCCACCCTTAAAAGGAAGTCATAAAACTACTGATGGGTCAGTTAGCCATCTTCAGTATGCTTTTCAACCCTTCAAGACCATAAAAATGGAGCCTAGCTTAGATTACACACATAGAAATTATCCAACCAACTTTTCAAGTTATTTGCAAGAAAATTTTGATGACTTGTGTAAGGATGTTTTTTATACAAGGAATGTTGTTGATAGAATCAATACAAAATAATTAAAATTAGTAGTTTTTTTTGTAAGAATAATACTTATGTACAGTTAATAAAAAAGATTGTTTAGAATTTAAAACTATTTTTGAGCAATCTCTTCGCAATCTTCATTCATTAGGAAAACACACTAAGAAGATTGATCAAAGACTCAATGATGGAGAGGGAGGGATGTGGAGGGGCGAGGGGTGAATCTGAATAACAACAATCTTTTACTTTTCAAAACTTAATTAATGATAGCAGTGACACACATGCAAGATCTAGCAATTAAAAACACAAGACAACCACATGATTTATGTGGAAACCCTTGCAGGAAAAAACCACAAAAAAATATTGCTTATATGCAGATCTTCTTGTAGGCACCAACCTACTTCTTTTGTAGGCACCAACCCATTGGAGACACCAATCCCCACAACCGAGTACCAACTCAGCAAGAGACACCAACCTCCTTATCTCCTTGGTTAGGAGGCAACAATATGATAATTTATTTGAAACTTCTTCTTAGATCTGCTCTAATTCACCTTCAGAAATCTGCTCACTACTTCATCAAAATCTGTCTTTAGAATCTCCTATAAATTCTTCATAAATTCTACCATAAAGCTTTAATAAATCTGCTCATATGTCTTTTATAATTCTGCTCATATGTCTTCAAAATTCTGCACTTATATGCCTTTGAAAACTGCTCCTTATATTGATATTCAATGAATTTCTTACCTTCAAAATGAACTTCAAAACCTCTTCAAATATCTACACCAAGGGGGGCGACTTAATGAAACAATATATCATTTCATAATGGATGCAACTCCTTGTTTTATATGCACCCTTTCACCTTTATCTTGGGTGCTCCAATAGGGGTCAGCCCGTATATTTTATTATTATATATTTTTTTATTTACAAAATTAAAATCCCCAATTATGGGGCGCTCCAATAAGGGGGCCAACCTCTTCATAAAATAAACTATTTGCAATTTTTTCATTTATTATTGAGGGCACCAATGAGTCTAAGAGTCCACCCTTAGAACCAAAGTATTTTTATTTTATTTTCTTCCAATCTTTCATCAGCAAATACTCTCCTCAACTTGGCCTTCGAATACCTTTGACATCAACGAGAACAATTTCCAAAACTAATACTGTGGATAACAAGTATGTAGCTTTAGAAGCCAGCCTAGACTGATTAGAACAACAGGGAGAAAAAAGGAATCAGAAGAACAAAAGCAAGTTGCCTCTACTATGATCAATATAGATAACTTCTTAATAATAAGGCAACAAACATTTTCATACGAGAAGAAAATGGAAAAAGTAGATTCATCTGATTATCTTTCTACCTTAGTGATAGGAACAAGTATACCAGTTCAACCCCGGTATCTGAATCCTATAGAAATAATCAGAGCATGGTTAAGTGCTCTTGGTGCTATCCAAGTTACCGGTTTACTCCTAGGAGATGTTGCAGCCACATTAGCTACACAATATTTATGGGGAATTCCAACAAAAATGGCGGGGAACAAAAGATATGACACAGAAAATGCCCTAGTTTACCATATTACTGATACTTATGAGTGCAATCCATTCACAAAATTTGGCCGTAAACAAAAAAGTAGAAACAAAAAGCCCACAAACTTTCTTTCAATATAGATCTTTCAATTGCCGCCATAGCTATGCTCCCAAGCATACTTATCCGTGCAAACACAAAACGCCTAGATCTCAGTCTAAAAACATTATTTGCTACATTTGTAATAAGCTTGGTCACATCGCTCCCAACTATTCTTACAAAAACCAAGTTATAAAAGCAGTTTATACCACTAACGCAGCCGTGTGGTGGGATGTAATAGATGAAAATGAAGATCTTTTTATGTGGGATGCTGTTTTTGAACCAATCTTAGAAGAAATTGAAGACCATGAAGAAGAAGAGGAATATGGTGATCTTGATAGCCTAGCTGATCAATTAGAAGAAGGTCTGCCCTCTAGAATGATGCATAGATCATGGCAGGATAAAGGAAGGCACAAAGGAAGATCTCTGTTCAACAGAGGTCCATACAGAGGAAGAGGTAGATTTTAGTCTCCATTTTCTCATGAAGATGCTCCGGAATTTTCCCATATGTTCCTCAGTTTGAACAACAACAAAGCATGTCAAATGCCCCTATTGTTCTAAAATAATTTATTATTCCTGAATAATGGACTAGCGATAAACTCTCTAGAAAAGATGTTGAGTTAAAAAGAACAGTAGGAAAACCAAATTTAGATCAGCCAACATGGGTTTAGCTTGAGTTAGGAGAAGAATTTTGTAACTATTTTGAACAGGAATTTAGTAGTAACCCTACTATAATAATGAATTTTCAAGAGAATTTCCAAGAATAAGCTCCTACAGAAGTAAGAAGTTTGTTTTATGAAAGAACTTTTGATAAACAGCCAATAGGTCAAGAACCAAAGAATACACAGACAGAAGAAAAAGAAGATTTCCTCATTGAACCACAAGTAGTCCCAGATCTAGCAAATGCAAGTTAGTGATGTATAGTTTACCAGTCCCTAAATCAAATCCGAATCCGGAATACATTACTACACTTATACAAGGAAGGTACGCACAATTCATATCTGTCACTATTAATGGAGAAATATATAATGCACAAATAGATATTGGTGCTTTAGTTTTTGTTTTGCAAATCTCCTATATTAAGGGACTGGGAGCAGCGGAAAGAAAATAGTGCATATAAAAGCAGGAATGTCCAACGTGGAATATTCATTAGTGACAAATATAAACATCAAGAAACCACAATGCTGAATAGATGACTCATGATTGAAGCCATTTGTAATTTTCCACTTGGATATATTGATCCTTACCTATATAAAGCATCAAAATTCAGTAAATATTGCCTAAGTTTTAACTTTCCTTATGCTGTCTGTGTGTATGTGACCACCACAATGGATTTTATAAGAAAGGCCCCATGATAAGCATGATGGCGTGTTATGTGTTATGAAGGAATTTATTTGTATATTTTGGTGGTAGATATTTGATTGAACTTCGTATTTTTAGTATGACTCATATTGCAAGTGCATTATTTTTCAAACTCACTCCAAGAAGCTAGTTCTTCTTCACTATATTCAGGCTGGTTAGTGCTGCTAGCATTCATACATGGTGTTCTTTCCCTTATCATTTTTTAATGGAGATTGCACTGTCTACTTATGTTTCAAATCTAAAGTTTTATGACTAAGGTTAAGCACAAATGGTGAAAAGCAATGATGCAAAAAAATTAAAATTTCAATTTAATGAAAAAAAGATATTATCCACTTGAGCTCCCAACTTTAAGTTCATCGGATATAGAGATTGGTATTGGAGGTTTCATAATTCCTAGGGGACAGTTGTAGAAGACATATAAAGACGCTAAGAAACTTCGTATGAAGTCTCCTAACATCGACATATGTCACCATATGGGTACCCAAGATTGATACATGTTTCCGATATGGATGACAAGTACCAAGGGTCAAGGTGAGTCTTCTAGTAACTATGGTTTATCCCTTTGCATCAACAAATAACTATGAATAGCGAAGTGAAGCAATGTACATAAATAGAGGGCACTTTAGATGAGGGACAGGTATAAATAAGACCCCTTGCCTTTTTCATCTTGAAATTTTATCTCAACTTTTGGTAACCTTGCTTTCACATCTTCTAGCAATTTTCTTCATGGGAATTCAATGGCGAGACAAGGTGACAATAGTGATGGTGGTCTAGAGGTTTGGGATGCCAGGTGCTCAAATTTTTCCTATTTCTTCAGCCTTTTTCCAAGACAAGGTTTTGATACCCTTTTTGGCTCTTTGTTTTATCAGCTTGTTTTGGTCACTAAAATTTAGAGTAGATTGATTTAGAGCAGTTTTTGGCCCAAGACAAAGGCTCAAATTATCTTTGCATGATCTTTTGGGTGCTGAAATTGGAGAATTTTTTAATAGTAGGCAAAATTTCTTAGCTTATATTTTCTAGATCTTCATTTTTTGTCTTTTACAAGGTATGCACATTAGCGACAGTGTTTGGATGGAAAATTTACACCCTTAAACCACCGACATGGACATTCAATGTTGCATTTATATAAAGAGTTTCCCACTTGAAACTCAATGCACTTAGGAACTTGCATTCTGTTATTAATAGAAATCAGTATTCTTACATTCATATGTGAAAAGGTAGCCCTAGTTTCTTCCACATGCAATACCTTCCCAAGAAACAATTGTGACAAGGATGTGCACATTTGAGGTTGAACAATCTTAATGGTCACCCATCTGGGGACAAAGTAGGTATGGATTTCTTGCACAGTTTTGAAAATGGACTTCCCAATATTCCAAAATTCTTTGCTGAGAATCCTCTTTTGTATGTGATGGTTTTCAAAAAATATTATAAAAGCCCTTTTTGTATCATTCTGCAGAATGAAATGTTAATTCCAAGTTTCTTGCCCCATACATTAACAAGCCAATCATAGAAGAATTTATCAAGGGGAGATTATCAATATTCATCCAAGCCAAGAAATTTGCAACAGTCTTTAATCTATTCTCTTTCTTTTTGACGACCTGAATCATTTCACTGTTAGGATCAACATGGAGTATCCTAGGCAAAATAAGGTCCTTACCATTTTGCTGCATTTTAGGAAACTCTTCAAATCCAAGTTGTCTAGCTTCTCCACTATTTCCTCTGATGACTTCAAACCTAGGTTATGTTGGCGTTTCTTCAACAACTTCGGCATTTAGGGTGTTTTTATAGGACTTTTTGTCACCCACTACAGAAATGTCTGGTTTATCCTCTACAATAGCCTCTTGGCTTCAATTCTTTGCCAACTTTAATGCTAAAGATACTTTAATTCTGTGAGGTACCCACATAACCCAAGAGGTACCTCGCCACTAGTTGATACAACTCAAAAGTACAAACATTAAATGCAAACAGGGTGTTTGATTACCAATTTCAAAACAGGGGAAAATACAATACCGCAAACAATTCAAACCAAAAACAAACAATTTCAAAGTAAATAAAATAAAATATTTTCCCAAATGGACCCCTCAAAACAAATATGATCAAAATGGTTCTAAGGAGAAATATGGACAAATAATACCAATAGTGATGAAGAACATTGTTCGTCTTCCTCACCAACCTCAAATCTCCTGTTTTCTCATAATTCTCTTTTTTCACTTATATAAGCTCTTTGGTATTGCTTTATTTTCCTTTTGATGACATATTTTGCCTCAATTTTATGGCATTATTAAGAGACTGCACTTAATTAGAATATTTTAATATAATTGTTACCTAAATTTCACCCTTAGGATCAATCAGGCAGAATATCATATGACAGAGATTCGAGGAGGCCAGTGGGACATTCACATAAGGGGCAAAGACTCTACATCTGTTGCTAGGTCACAGGGAACTCGGTGGGAGAAGCCACCCTAGGAAGATTCGGCATGAAAATCATCTAAGGAGAAAGTCAGCAAGACTCTCCTATTGTCTGGCCGAATGATTGTTTGATTTATTCCATCCTGAGCAGGTCGCTGAGACTGAGTTTCTGTCATGCCGAACGAGCCTATAGAGCCTATCACTATAACAGAGAGGGTTCGGTATGACCTCTTGCCGTGTGGATTTCTTTGGCTGATAGGCCATTCAATCATCATTTGCCAAGACTCTCGGCGACCACGGGCTTCGGGGGGACCTACAACGCTCGGTGAGAAGTCCCAGCGAAGGTTCAATGTCTCGCCGAAAGGAAGGGATTGGTGCCCTCGGTGTAACGTCTCACCGTCGGGATGATGTCTGGCCGACATTGCGATGTCTCGGCGAATGAAAGTCTCAAAAGGGAAATTGCCTTTGGCGTATGTCTTGCCGAAGGATGAAGGAACCACCGAGGATAAAAGAAAGGCCTCGCCAAGACTTGAGGCTTTCGCAGTAGTGTCTCGGCGACCGGCAAGGGTTACGCCGACAATATTTCATCGGGAGGTTCGATGTGGGTCTCACCAACAACGGAGGTGTCTTCGGCATAGCGAAAGGAGTTCAGGAAGACCTCTTCCCGACCGGCGAGAGTCTTAGCGAAGGAAAAGAGGAGCTTGAACAGAATGAGGGTGGGGTCGGCAGGATGTCTTGCCGATCGAGCGAGCTTTTTCTGGACTCAAAGCGAACCTTCGGTGGAGTAGGGGGACTTCGATATAGAGTCTCAGTGAATGGAGTGTGTCTTGGCGACAAAAGCAGACCCGATATGACAGAAGAGGAATCGGTATGATTCTTTGGGCTCGCTGGGTGCTCTCAGCGACGACTCCATGTCTTGCCGACACCTGCGAGAAGATTTAACCACATCGGGGAGACACGATTAGTGTCTCACCGATATGTGGTTCAACAGGGGAAGTTTTGACCACCCGAAGGAGCTGCGTGGATTTCACTCAGCCAATCAGAGAGAACATAGGTAAATCGTGGCAGTCTAAAGAACATCAACAGGATGAAGGGTGACGTGTATCTGTTGCAGGCTCAGAGCATTCAAGGTGCAGCCGAGGTAGCTCAACCGGACACGATGGATCGAATGAATGCGGTAGCTGAAGAATATCTAAAGAAGGCTTCTATGAGGGTAACTCTTCACCGACACCAACAACAGGGACACGCAGGGGTTCTGCATTTAATTGGTAAAAAAGATCTAAGGATAGATTTTTTTCTGAGCTCGGATATTTTTTGTAAGCCCTAAGGGGCCGACATACGTCTATAAATAAGGCATTTTTTGCCTTCTTGTAAATAGTTGGAAATATACACAGAGAAGAGTTAGTGATTTTTTTTTCAATCCTTTCTCAATCATTGTATGTTTTTCTATAACTCAACTGGAATCTTGAATACAACACAGAATCTACCTTGGAAGCTTGTGTTCATGTTTGTATTGATCCTCATTTCTATATCTTTCTTTTGAACATGCAAGTCTTTAACTGTGTTTTATAATTTTGTATTCATATCTTAGAGTTGTGAAATAAATCTTTCCTTCCTGAGATGTGTATGTAGATCAAACCTATTAGGACCAAAGCGTTAAATCTGAAAGAGGTTTTTCTGAGAATAACAATTAGGCTTTCATGTGTATGTTCTTCCTGTGTTCATTTCGTGATTTCTTATCAGTTTGGTGTATCACCCATTAATTAGTTTCAATCCTTAAGTTATTTTATCTCTTTTCTTCCCCCCTTTTCCCCCTAAAATCTTTAGGCTTGAAGATCAAAAAATAGATTTTTATTCAACAGGAACCGACGTAGAATCCGGAGGTCTCATTTTCAGTATTGCATATCCCACATGTAGAATTTGAATCCCATGTTATGCCAGATTACTGAGCTTAAAAGTTTCAGTAGGGTGCAAATTTGGTGCATAACAGTTTTGGCACGCCCGGTGGGACTGAAGAAGTCATAATTTTTCATGAATTCTTGCTGTTTTGATATGCTACAGTAGGTTTACAACTTTGAAGAAGCTCAATTTCAGCATATTTGGTGACTCCGTTGTGAAGGAAAGTGACCAATGCAAAAGTTTATATGAGAAAGGTGGAAACCAGAAGTTCAAATTCTTTTGAATATTTGCAATTGTCATCACCCAAGAGGAAAGGAAGAACTCTTGATCAGACTCCTCATGCAAAAAGAGTGCAAACAACTCCTCCAAGAGTATATGTTAGAAGAGGAAGATCATCGCATAGTGAACGTCCTGTGAGACATTCAGCATCACCAACTGTTAGAGAAGAGCCACTTATTGCTGTTTCTAGGAATTTCAACTTCCCAAAAGGTAAGAGCAATTTTGGTACAACAAGTGTAAGCTTTTCTACTAAAATTGCAAGTTCTTTTTCATCATTTTCAAGTACTATCCCAGCAAGTGCAAGCTCAGTTTTAGCAAATATATCAACACAGACTCATAGTATGGTTGCACCAAGAGCCTTTGCTTTTGTTCCATTTGATCAGGGTAGTCCCCTTAATATAGTACAACATAATGATATTCCATTGGCAGCATTAAAGGGACTGCCATAATTCACTGGAGAAGGGAAAATAATGCTGTTTGAACATATAAGAGATGTGGCAGCATTGTGCAATGTGCATCACGTAACGCAGGAGAACGTAGCAGTAAGGTTATTAGCTGCATCTTTCAAAAGGAAGGCATTGGAATGGTTCAGAAGCTTGCCAGTGGCCTCTATTGCAACATGGGATGAGCTTGGTGATGAATTTACCAGATTTTTTGAAGACAAGTCCGATCACTTATCTTTGGTAGAGCAATTGACAACTATCAAAAGAGCCCCTCAAGAGCAAATGACAGATTTCAATATCCGTTTCCAGAAGACTTGGAATAGGATATCTGCTACGGTAAGACCTTCTGCTGATCACGCATTTTTGTATTACTTAAAGAGTCTCAATAGTGATATATTAGTGATGATACAATCCATGGGAGGTCAATCATTACCTCAAGCTTATAGTATAACTATAAGAGCAGAAAATAGTCTTATTCAGGCAGGAAAAATAGCTCCTAGGCCCCCTATGCCATATTTTCCAGATATTCACCCAAATATACCATTGCATATACCTCCTCTTGCTGCAATACCGACTGTTCCAACTATAGAGACTGCTGGAAATCAAACAAATGCCTCTACTGGACCTTGAACTGAGCTGCAAGAGATTAAAAGCAGCCAGCAAAAGATTGAAATGGTTTTGCAGACTTTGGGAAATGAGCTAACTAGCATGAAAAAGCAGCAGTACCAAGGTCCAAGGCCATCATTCCAACAGTATAACTAGCAGCAGCAAGGAGCAAATCAGCCTTATCAAAATCAAGGGTTCAATCAGCAGTATCAACAAAATAGACAACTATACCAAGGAAATTATCAAGGACAGCGACAAAATGTTAACCAGAGGCCATTTCAGACATATAATACAACGCCTATGAATGCAGCAAATCCGATAAAAGATATTGTTCCAGCTCAGAATAATCTTGTAGCAGATTATGAATGGTGTTTTCCATGTAATCAAGTGCATAATCAAGCAACATGTTCCAATGGTATTATCAATCAAGCGCTGATGGTTCAAAATGCCACAAGTTCACAACTGGATGCATTTATGGAGGTACCTGAGCAGCAACGAGATGTGCATCCCAATGACACTGCATTCCTAAATTGGCAAAGTGAAGAGTTCTGTGGCGTGAATGATAATCCAGCAATTGCAATGCTCACTCGAACAAAGAAAAGGGCTCTAGAAGCAAATCAAATAGCTGGTAAAGATAAAGAACCTGCAACTGCGGGACCATCATTCACAAAAAATCCCGATATCCCACCGAAGTCTTCAAATCAGCCAACCAGCAATCAGCCTCACAAAGAAACAGATCCAACTATTGCTAGGATACACCAGAAAGTGCATCCAGCTATGCCCTACAACATTGTAGACAGCATGAAAAGAATGAACGTATCAATGACTATGTGGGATTCTTTATCCATTCCCGGACAAGCTGAGATGTTAAAGAAAGCATTGAGTGGTGAAGATACGCAAGAACATGCAGCTGGTGATCATGAGAAGGGAGTCATGACAAATGTTGATCAAGTAACAGTGATGGACAGCAAACCAAATTGTCACAATTCAAGGTAAGGATGTGAGACCCCCTCCATTCTATGTTTCCTTAGTCATTGGAAAGAACTTGGTACATAATTGTATGGTTGATAGCGGGGCAACTTGTTCTGTAATGCCAAAAAGGGTGGCTAATCAGTTAGAATTAAAATATGAGCCTATTGAAAAAGGAGTAGTCTAGTTAGATGGTACATCTGTCAACTCAATAGGCCTTATAAAAAATGCTAGTCTGACCTTACATGCCTGCCCTACTTTCTCTATTCCACACAACATATATGTAATGGATTTGCCTCCCTATTTTGGCCTTTGCTTATCAAGAGAATTTACAGCCAAAATAGGAGGTTATCTCTCATTCGATTGGTCTCACATGATTTTCCGTACAAGGTATGGAACAAAAGTAAACATAAAGTCAGAATCACTTGCAAAGGATATCATTGAACCTTATACACCCAGTACGATGAATGCAAATTGTGTCATTTTTGACAAAGAAGATCATGGTGCTCCTGTTTCACATACATCCACTGCTGGAATTCCTGATATTCTTTTAGATGAATGGGCTGAAAGTAGTACCCCACATTGGAAGTGACTTAGTATTAGACGCCGGTATGGGTAATTATATGTTTCAAGAGGCTGATTCAGTTATGCCAAATTTGGTTAAAGGGGAGGATGCTGATTATGAACAACACAATGAGGTCTGAAATATGTTTTTTGACGGGTCTAGAAGTAAGCATGGTGCTGGTGGAGGTGCGATGTTAGTGTCGCCTGATGGAGTTGAGTACTATGCAGCCTTTAGATTTAGTTTTTCTTGCACCAATAATACAGCCGAGTATGAAGGCTTGATTAATGGGTTGGAATGGGCAAGAAAAAGAGGTGTGAGGCTCTAAAGATTCATGGTGATAGTGAACTCGTGGTGAATCAGGTGAGGGGGCTAGTTTCTGTTAAGAATGATACTCTAAAGGCATATAAACATAGAGTATGGGATGTTTTTTTCTGCTTTCAATATTGTTGCAATTCCTAGAAAGCTGAATCAACATGCTGATAGACTAGTTGTCGTAGGGGCATAGTTTGATATTCCTAACAATATTAAAAGGGGGTGTGATCAGTGGCATATTAAAATTGTTGTTAGGCCATCAATTCCTGACAATAATATCAATTGGCAAGTCTTTGAGAGTGATGAACAGATTTTGCAGTTTCTGCTAGAAGAAGACGTTTTTGCAGCACCAAATCAAGATAGGTTAAAAGGGAACTATGAAGATCAGGTGGTGCAGCTCAAGTCTAACAAGTTGCCCAAAGGGCTTGTTACATTGGAATCTATCTTCAATACAGATGATCAAGCCAAGAAGAATAAAACCAACCTGTTGATTCAACAAGAACACTATGCAGACTTGGAGATTGAACCGGGTAAGACTTTAAAGTTTGGAAAAGTAGTTATAGATCCTGAAAAGCCATTTTATATTGAATTATTTCAAGAATTTAGTGATATATTTTCCTGGAAATATGAAGATTTAAAAGGTTTTAACCCAGCACTTACACATCATACTATAGAATTATAACCTAACTCCAAACCTATCAGAAAAAAACAAGTGACCAATTAACCCCAAACTAGAGCCTCTTATGCACAAATAAGTTATGAAGCTGATAGAGAGTAGTATTATATATCCTATTAAACACACTAGTTGGGTGTCTAACCTTGTCCCGGTTAGGAAGAGGAATGGGGAGTTGAGATTGTGTGTAGATTTCAGAGATCTAAATAGGGCGTCCTTGAAGGACCGTCACCCATTTCCCTCCATGGAGCAGATCTTGCAGTATGTTTCTGGTTCAGAGAGGTATTCGTTGTTGGATGGTTATTCAGGATATAACCAAATTCTTGTCAAAAAGGAAGACCAGTACAAAATAGCTTTCACAACTAAGTGGGGAACCATGGCTTACCAAAAGATTCCTTTCAGTCTTTCTAACGCAGGTGCAACCTTCCAAAAGGAAATGGAAATGGCATTCAACAACCTTATGTATCACTTTGTCCTAGTGTATTTGGATGACATCACCGTTTATTCAAAGAAAGCAGTAGATCACCTAAGTCATCTGAGACAGATTTTTGAATGCTGCAGAGAGTTTGGAGTATCTCTCAATCCTAAAAAGTGTGTGTTTGTTGTGCATGAAGGAAACCTATTGGGGTATATCGTTTCTAAGCAAGGTGTCACAGTGGATCCTGAGAGAGCAGCAGCTATTTTAGAGCTACCGTTACCATATCACAAAAAGGGGCTGCAGTCTTTCATTGGAAGAATTAATTTTGTGAGGTGTTTCCTGCCTAATATTGCAAATTTATTGAAACCTTTGATAGCCATGTTAAAGAAAAACAATGTTTTTAGCTGGACTAAGGAAGCAAAGAATAGCTTTCAAGCTATCAAGGAAGCTTTAACAGCAGCTCCCGCTTTAATGAACCCTGATTTCAGCAAAGACTTTATCTTGTATGCCTATGGGGGTAGTGAAGTGATATCTGCTATGCTAGTCCAACAAAGTTTAGAAGGATTGGAACAGCCAATCACTTTTTTCAGCAAAGGATTGGCAAAGTATGAACAGAGGTATAGTTTTGTTGAAAAGCACGTCCTTGCTGTTGTCAAAAGTCTTAAAAAATTCAGACATTTGCTATAACACAATAAAATTCATTTAAGGGTAGCTCATCCGAGTGTCAAAGAATTTCTGCTCAGCAAGGATTTGAATGAGAAAAGGGCAGGTTGGATAACCAGAGTAATGGAATATGACGTAAGCATTGAAATTACTAAGCTAGTGAGGGGTAAAGGGCTTTGCGAACAGTTGAGTTGTGAAGGAATTTCAAATGCAAAACAATCTGAAACAGCTTTAGTATTTCGTTTGGCTGATAAAGATGACGGAACAACAAGCTGGTTAAAGGATATGGTCCATTTCCTCAAAACAAGTCAATGCCCACTCGATTTGGATAAGGTGAAACGTAGGTACTATAGGCTGCAGTCTATCCCATATGTGTTGATCAATGATATTTTATATCGCAAAGATCATAGTGGTGTACTTCTCAGGTGTGTTGATTTAGATCAGATTGGAGAGATATTACATGAATTTCATGATGGGCATTCAGGAGGCCACTTCTCTCCAAGGACTACTGCATTCAAGATTATGCGGGTTGGCTACTATTGGCCCAATGTTTTCAAAGACAGCCATGCATATGTTAGAAAGTGCGTAAAGTGTGCTCTGTTTGCAGGAAAAGAAATGCTTGCAACTTTACCTCTGCAGCCTATTAAGACTGAACAACCATTCGTAAGGTGGGGAGTTGATTTTATAGGTCCTATTAATCCTCCATCTAGTGTTGGACACAAGTGGATAATCACGGCAACTGATTATTTCACTCGCTAGTCAGAAGCAACAGTGTTAAAGGAGGCCAATGAGACTGCTGTTCTGAATTTTTATGATGATATTATTCACAGATTTGGAATCCCTAATTCTATTATCTCTGATAATGCACTTGCTTTCATTGGTCTAAGGGTAACTGAGTGGGCGCTCAAGCATGGAATTTATCTCAGTAATAGTTCTAACTATTACCCACAAGGTAACAGATTAGTAGAATCCACAAACAAGAATTTGATCAGAATATTGAAGTGGAATCTGTAGGAGAATCAGCGTGAGTGGCATTCTAAACTAAAGGCTGCCCTATGGGTTGACCCAATCACACCAAAGAAAATCATTGACAATTCACCTTACATGATAGTCTATGGTAAAGAGGCCAAGTTGTCTATTTCAACCGAGCTGTCAGCTCTTGACCTGGCTAGTCAGCTAGTTTTGTTTGAAGAAGGAGATCCTATACAAGTGCGTTATGCTCAGTTGATGGAATTGGAGGAAAAAAAGATCAAAAGCAATGCAAGCAATGGAATATCAGCAAACACAAGTGAAAAGGAGCTTTGACAAAAGAGCGAGAGCAAGGGTTTTCAATGTGGGTGATGTTGTTCTTAAGTGGGACGAACTCAAAAGCAGGCCGGGTAAGCACACAAAATTTGATTCTTTTTGGGGAGGCCCATTTGTTATCGCAAAATGTAAGGAATATAACGCTTATCAATTATCAACTATGGAAGGAGATATACTACCAATACCAGTCAATGGTATTCACCTCAAATGTTGTTTTGAGGTATGATCATTAGCCGTGTCTTGTATATATTAGGTTAGGTTTCACGCTTATAATAAATGCATTTGCATACTCGTTTGGTTTTTCCTAAGTGTTGTTCAAGCACATCTGTAGGTAGTTTTCCTATTTTCCTTAGGTCCTAGGATGCGTAATTTTCAGATTCCATGCCCAATGGATAGACCTAGGCTACTGGTCTTCATTTTTAGCAGGCAAACATCCAACAAAGGTCGCCAGAAATGTTACCTAAATTTCACCCTTAGGATCAATCAAGCAGAATATCATATGACAGAGATTCGAGGCCAGTGGGACATTCACATAAGGGGCAAAGACTCTACATCTGTTGCTAGGTCACAGGGAACTCAGTGGGAGAAGCCACCCTAGGAAGATTCGGCATGAAAATCATCTAAGGAGAAAGTCAGCAAGACTCTCCTATTGTCTAGCCGACTGATTGTTTGATTTATTCCATCCTGAGCAGGTTGCTGAGACCGAGTTTCTGTCATGCCGAACAAGCCTGTAGAGCCTATCGCTATAACGGAGAGGGTTCGGTATGACCTCTTGCTGCATGGATTTCTTTGGCCGATAGGCCATTCAATCGTCATTTGCCGAGACTCTCGGTGACCACGGGCTTCAGGGGGACCTACAGCGCTCGGTGAGAAGTCCCAGCGAAGGTTCAATGTCTCGCCGAAAGGAAGGGATTGGTGCCCTCAGTGTAACGTCTTGCCGTCGGGATGATGTCTTGCCGACATTGCGATGTCTCGGTGAATGAAAGTCTCAAAAGGGAAATTGCCTTCGGTGTATGTCTTGCCGAAGGATGAAGGAACCACTGAGGATAAAAGAAAGGCCTCACCAAGACTTGAAGCTTTCACAGTAGTGTCTTAGCGACCGGCAAGGGTTACACCGACAATATTTCATCGAGAGGTTTGGCGTGGGTCTCACCGACAACGGAGGTGTCTTCGGCGTAGCGAAAGGAGTTCGGGAAGACCTCTTCCCAACCGGCGGGAGTCTCAGCGAAGGAAAAGAGGAGCTCGGACAGAATGAGGGTGGGATCAGCAGGATGTCTTGCCGACCGAGGAGCTTTTTCCGGACTCAAAGCGAACCTTCAGCGGAGTAGGGGGACTTCGATATAGAGTCTCGGCGAATGGAGTGTGTCTTGGCGACAAAAGCAGACCCGATATGATAGAAGAGGAATCGGTATGATTCTTTGGGCTTGTTGGGAGCTCTCAGCGACGGCTCCATGTCTTGCTGACGCCTGTGAGAAGATTTAACCACATCGGGGAGACACGATTAGTGTCTCACCGATATGTGGTTCAATAGGGGAAGTTTTGGCCACCCAAAGGAGCTGCGTGGATTTCACTCAGCCAATCAGAGAGAACATAAGTAAATCGTGGCAGTCTAAAGAACATCAACAAGATGAAGGGCGACGTGTATCTGTTGCAGGCTCAGAGCATTCAAGGTGCAGCCGAGGTAGCTCAATCGGACACGATGGATCGAATGAATGCGGTAGCTGAAGAATATCTGAAGAAGGCTTCTATGAGGGTAACTCTTCACCGACACCAACAATAGGGACATGTAGGGGTTCTGCATTTAATTGGTAAAAAAGATCTGAGGATAGATTGTTTTCTGAGCTCGGATATTTTTTGTAAGCCCTAAGGGGCCGACATACGTTTGTATATAAGGCATTTTTTTCCTTCTTGTAAATAGTTGGAAATATACACAGAGAAGAGTTAGTGATTTTCTTTTCAATCCTTTCTCAATCATTGTATGTTTTTCTGTAACTCAACTGGAATCCTGCATACAACACAGAATCTACCTTGGAAGCTTGTGTTCATGTTTGTATTGATCCTCATTTCTGTATCTTTCTTTTGAACATGCAAGTATTTAACTGTGTTTTATAATTTTGTATTCATATCTTAGAGTTGTGAAATAAATCTTTCCTTCCTGAGATGTGTATGTAGATCAAACCTGTTAGAACCAAAGTGTTAAATCTGAAAGAGGTTTTTCTGAGAATAGCAATTAGGCTTTCATGTGTATGTTCTTCCTGTGTTCATTTCGTGATTTCTTATCAACTTGGTGTATCACCCATTAATTAGTTTCAATCCTTAAGTTATTTTATCTCTTTTCTTCCCCCCTTTTCCCCCTAAAATCTTTAGGCTTGAAGAGCAAAAAATAGATTTTTATTCAACAGGAACCGGCGTAGAATCCAGAGGTCTCATTTTCAGTATTGCATATCCCACATGTAGAATTTGAGTCCCATGTTATGCCAGATTACTGAGCTTAAAAGTTTTAGTAGGGTGCAAATTTGGTGCATAACAATAATGTTTAGTTTGATCAGTGCATCCTAGATATGAATTACTGTCAATTTTGTGCATTTCTTCACCCGCAGTGGTTATTGTTTGTCTGTAAAGGAGATCCAACAGCAATGTAAATATATTCCGAGGATATTTTCATGAGAATCTGGGTGATAATCATGTTCTTGTGTATATAAATCAGTTTCATCTGTATTCAGATTTTTATGGGCTATATATAATGGGACATAAAATGTGTCGTATGTTATTCGTTTTTCAACATAACTAGATGTTTTCCCAATTGAATGGTCTGATGTATGCTGACTCCCATACTTGTTTTTGTACGACAGCGAGAAAGAGGTTGGAGAACATTTAAAAGGTCTGGAGTGGATGCAATTTTAGAGCATCTTGCCCACTTCTATGAAATTGTAGTTTTTTCTGATCAATTGAGCATGGTATTGTTCATATCAATTTGCTTTCTCATCGTTTGAAAGTGGGTTTTTGCTTTTTCTTTCCTCTTAATATAGCAAACTCAAGTTGTTTTGTTTCCAACATTTTTATTTTAGAATCAATTTTCTAATTTGAAATTTACAGTTCTCTTTCATTGTCTTTCTATACTAGTAGTATGTTGATCCAATCATGGAAAGGCTTGATCAGAAAGGTTGTGTCAGATACATGTTATCAAGGGATGCTACCCAGTATGTTAATGGAAAACATTACAAGGTATGTACCTGTAACATTGATGAGAACATAATGTGCAGTGGATCCTAAATAGGAATTTCTCTTAGAGGGCGCCAACTCCAAAGTTTGATCAGATGCTTATCTTTCTCAGTTTTTTCTAGATAATTCTAATTTTAATACCTACATCCCATGACCTACTGCAGGATATAAAAGTGTAATGAATTTTTGGCTATCTTTATTGTTTGTTTAACATTTTCTAGTTTTCCTCCCTTTGTTGAGGGCTTTCACCTCTATTCCACTGGTGTAGTAAATTTTGTAATTCTATTCATGTAGACTCGCTTATTAAATAGCTAATGTTTTTTTATATTTCTATAGTTGCAGTATAGGAATATATGGAAATTGTTTACTATGAACAATGAACAACATACAAAGAAGATAAGAGTAGAATGATTTATTGCATAGGTAGTGTTTAGTACAATGGCTTGCTAGTACAGGGAGGACCTGTCACAAATCAACATCTTTATTGTAACATTATATATGCTATATGTAGAACCTATAGTTGCAAGTTAAGATGGTTATTTTTTTAAAATATATATATTTTTAATTAACTAGTGATGGTTCTGTTGTGGCCCTCCCCCTTAAATACCTCTTCACGAAACTTAGCAGGTATCATTTTACCAAAAGTCAGCTGCAACATTGTGAGGGCAGTAAAAAACTCCAAGTTTCGATGGTCATGAATGACCATACAGTTTTCCACCTTCCTCTCGAGGTCACAACAATATACCCAAATCTCTTGTGGCTCCCAACAAATCATTATTTTCCTTGCATGCCAAACATAGCTCCCTCTAGTGAAGCTTCTTTTTCAGCCACTTACACTTTCTCCACACATTGTTTTGCCTTGGTCATCACCAACTCACCATTAAACATTGACATCAAGAAGAGGAAAAATGACCACATTCAGAGGCTATTCAGGGACAACTTTAATCATTTTATTGAAAACATCCTTAAGATAAACACCTTTGGTCTCGACGGACCTGCTTCCTCCAGACTAATCTCACCCAAAACTGCTTTAATAGAACCTAAAGTTGTGGCATCATCACAATTAAAGGTAGCATTGAGCCTTGTATCAAATACCCTACCATGGGGGAAAGGGTCATGTGAAGTAGTTTATTGGATGACGTCAAGCTATTTCACTAGTCACAAGAATGAGCAACAACAACCAACCAATCTTAAGGCCTCCATGCCACTGGCTACCTGCAAGGCACAAAAGGAGATACATGGCACAACATCTGCCAAATCCCCAACTTATGCCCAAGCCCACCTATCAAGTATTAAACAAGAAGACAAGAATTAAAACATATGTCAAATTGAAATAAGGAGACACTTGTTTAAAGAGATCTTAGGGGATAGACAAAAGGTTTTTCCAACATATGGGGAATTCATAGTACACGAGCAAGGCGCAATATGATAGATAGGCTGGTATAGGAGTATAGATAGGGTGGTGCAGTAATGAGTAAGATTGGTGGGGAGAATATTTAAGGTGTAGGATTTTAAGAAGGTTTCCTAAAAACTAAATTTTCCAGACTTGACTTGGAATATGAAAAGACCTATACATTGCTATGAGTGGTTCTTGGTCAATACTGCAATTGGCCAGAAGATTGGCCATCTTATTGACTTATTTGAAACAATGAGAAAACATGATATCGTTGTAGGCTTTATTGACTTGAATGGCTTCGTCCAAATGGCTAGTTTTTAATTTGGGCTTCTACCTTTGTGAAGCCTGTTCTTAACCAATAATGAATCTCCTTCAACCACTATTTGTTTAAGCCTGTTGGCATAACAATTAGCACCTCTGGAGTGCAAGTTGGTACAACAGCTATGCACACTGCGTAATGAGTGCTCTTCAAATTAGGAGGGGAAGCTCCCTCTTTAGTGCTGATTTGCGTAAAAAAGTAAAGTAATCTAACTCCTATCTTTTTGTCTTAGCTAGAAGAGGCACAAGGTTAAGAAAAACCATGAACATTGTAGCTAAGGATTTTCTGGTTTCTAAGATCACTAACTACAACTAAACTAAAGCTTTAATCTATCCAATCTCCTCAAGTAAACTAAGCATGAGGAAATGGAGCAAGAATGTTCTATACGATAAACTTCAGGTACAGATTCACAACGTGGAGGCAAGGTGGCACAACTATTTGCTTGGTTGGGAAGAATTTTATTGGAAACAAACAAATATACGATAAACTGAATACAAATTCACAACATGAAGGTAAGGTGGCACAACAATTTGCTTGATTGAATAGGTTTATTAATACACACATCAAACGATAAGCTTTAGGTACAGATTCACAACATGAAGGCAAGGTGTTACATCTATTTGCTCATCTGAATAGGCTTATTAGAAACAAAACATAGAATAGCTAACTAGGACAGAAAATTACATTGGTGAAACACGCATACAATAAACGATCAAACTAGCCACTATATTTAACTAAGATAAGAAAATACCATAATAATAACATGAAGGCAAGGTGGCACAACAATTCATCATCATAGTAAAAACTCGTGAATAGATACAAAACAACAATATTACAGGCAAGGTGGGCACAACATATATTACTATCCCGTGCAAAAGTTAATTACAAATGAGCAAAGTGCTCTTATTTATAGACATCAAAGGTGTAGGCAACCCTAAAATCATCTTGAGTCAACACTCAGTCTTGCAAGCATGCAAGATTTTATTGCTAAACCCTAATAAAGGAAACTATACAGTTAACTGGAAAGCTACCATCGGTTAACCAAAACTGGACTCAACTGAACTGGACATGTGCAACATGCAAGTCCTTATTGAAATAAAAATAACTGATAACTAACATCAGTTAACTACTCCTAACTGAAAGTCTAAACTCCTACGAAGATAATCCCAAGGAGGAGATGTGCGTGCATGAAATCAACAATAAGAACTCAAGACTGAAAGTTGAGTTAATTGCTGCTCCTGACTCTATCCTCGAAAATAACTGCAGGTTCCAACTAACGAATCACTCCAGATCATCATGGTCTAACATCTTGTCTAGGAACTAATCGATTTCCTTATCCTCTAGTACTTTGACACTGTCCACGATGATAACATGCCTGTTCAACTCCCTGTCACCATCTCTGATTGCTCCCATGCATATTGTGACCTCTTTAGTTTCCTTTTTCCTTTGCTTCATTCGGGGTTTTAACTGTGATGTAGAATGTAGTGAAGAAATCACCTTTGGCGGCTTCATAGCTGAAACTACCTTTCACCTTCTCTTGTTGTAACCCAATTGAGCAAAGTAATCAAAATAGCAACTTCATCCTTGAACTCGCCGCGACCAACCTTCTTTGACATGTTGATCTTCTGTACTTTCAACCATCTTTGAGCAACTTTTCGCTGGGATGTTTCTTTATCTTCATACCATATCCTATCACAAGCCTCAATGACTACAGTGAAATTGTTTGAACGAGGAGGAGTAGCAAAGCACTTTTCCACGTCCCTCGGCTTAAGGTTGCAGATGACTCTCCCATCAGCTGATCTGATTTGTCGTGTAGACGAGTCGTAGTGCTTGATGCAAGCAAGAACAAACTCAAGATTGAAAGCTATGATAGGAATAGACGCCGCTTCCAGCAACCCAGAATGCTCAAGATTCTTCAAAACATTGCTGCTAACGCCTTCCAACATGCTCAGATTGACCATTGGATAGACACGACCCAAGTCTATGTCCGAGGTTTTCAAAAAGTTGTGCATTAAGACCGATTTGGTCTTATAATCTATGGGGTTGAACTGCATTTTGAAAATGAGGACTTTTGGCTGTGATGCTGGGTATGTTCAGACAACTTTCAAAAAAGGATGAAAATGCTCTGGATGAGGCTAAAAATAGCTTGCTGTGGGAAAAAATTTCAGATTTTTTTCTGAAACATGGTTTTTGTAGAGAATTGTATTCTAAGCAAACCTAGATCAACAAAAATTCAAAAAAGTGAGTTTTAGCAAGGCATGTAGAGGTTTTTCAGTCGAGAAAAGTAAGGGTTTTAGAGCTCACTCGGGACAATTTTTCCTGAGAAAATCTAGAACATGGGTTTTGTAGGAAATGGAATTCTAAGGCAACCCAGATAACTCGATTTTGAAAAAGATGTGCTTTTGACCCACATGCAAAGGAATTCTTGGAAAAAAGCACAGAGCTTTAGAAATAAAGCTACGGGGCAATTTTCTTGAAAAAATCTAAGACATGGGTTTTGTTGTTGTCGCTGAAGTATGTGAACATAGATGATCAGATTCTGAATATTTTGTCATTTTCTTTGACATGCAAAGAATAGCTAAGATGAGAATATAATAAATTAGATAGAAGATAGAAGTTTGTTTTATTCTGCTTTTGTAGAAAATCGCCTATGCTTGACTGAGATTCGATGAAACTTGCATGCACTGAAAAATTGAACTCTGGAAAATTAATCTTCTGAACAATCTAGACCCGACATTGAAAAATTGAACTCAAAGCACCTTCAAATCTTCAATTGCCCAAGAAAATCGCCTTTGCTCTGAACTTGGTATGAGAATAAATAAATTCAAGCATAAAATTGTCCATCTTCATGCAATTAGGTGCCACCTTTAAAAATATTCAATTAAATCCTTATTGGACCTCAAAAGAATTCGACTTCATTTGATTGGGACTTGAAAAAAGGTAACTGAATGTCAAATAACCCTAAAAAAGGGCACCACCTTTAATTAATTCAATTAAACTCAGCATGCAAATCAGTTAACTAAACATGCAAGCTAAAATTGTCCTTTTTTGTAATTAAAATAATTCCCCTTTAAGTCGAATTATTTAAATATTAAACAATATTTAAAACCCACCATTCATGGGCACCTAGTCATCTTCAGTTCAAAAAATCAAAGTTTGACTCAAGGCATTACTTTCCAGACTTAACCATTGTAATGAAAATTTGGATTTTCAACCCTCTTCAGAGCTCTTGTTCAATCACTGATTCTGATTGACTGACACGTCCAAAAAATTGGCTGACAACTTTGTTGAAGAGCAGGATCAAATCTAACAAAACCACTCCTTGAGACTGCAATCCATAAAATTGAGGTCTGACGCTTGAAAAATCCAAGTGCCCTTAGCAAAAGCTGTGCTTTTGACCCCAGACTTAGACAAATTTTCATCATTTTCAACACTTATGAAGGTAAACTTGACCTCCTCGCATCTCATGTTTGGAAAAAATTCAGGACTAGATAACGAGCTCACTGCGGAGCTGGCTCCATTCCGCACAACAACTTCAAGAGAACACTTCACCAAATTCCATCATTTGACAAGTCAAAATCAAGCCAGGGGCGCTTTTTGTTCCAGAGAGCCATTTTTTCAACTGGCTAAAATACCACTAAATCTCCAGCTACAAGCTGCTGACTCATCTTCTAATTTGACAGAAATATGCAACGGAAAGCTGGATGTAACACGGACAGGATGAATACCTGAGATCACTAGAAAGAAGACATCCAAGGCTCCAAAACCTTGGGCGCCCCTGCCCAAGATTTAACCTCGTGTTTGACCTCTGATTCCGGTAGTTCAACAACTCAGATTGACCCACTAACGGATGTGTTGCGAAGCCTAAAAAAATGTGAGACAAACATCCTAGGTGTCGTTTGGTTAGAATCCTTCATCTGATCCCTCAAAAAGATGGGCGCCCTTTGCAAAAGCTGCGCTTTTCCTTCCAGTGTTGTCATTTTTTCATCCTCCTCATTTCTCACTAAATCTCCCGTATCAGGTGCTAGACATATCTTTCAAGCTGGCTGGATAGCTCATCGCGAAGTTAACAGTATTCCTGACAAGTCTCCTTGGAAGTGACAAATCTCAAAACTAAAATCTAGGGCAACCCTAGCCTCCAGGGGCTCTGGTGCTCCAAAGTTAGAATTTTTTTGATGATTTTCATCCTGGTGAAAAATATCCTCCAAGGCGAATCTCTATTTTGCACTTATCTTGCCATATATTCTCTATTCGAGTGTTTTAAGCTTAGATTTCAACACTTGGTATCTGGCCATCTGCCATTGACGACCTCGAAGGTCTTAACTTTCCACTTGAAAAAGCGAAAACTACCCACCAAACTTAAATTGAGTTTTAACTGAAACTAACTTCACCATTGTGATCGTGAAGCAAAATAAGCTAATCAAAACAATTTTTAGTCAATTCTAACAAGTTCCAATTTTTTAGGGTTTTGTGACTTGAAACAGGGGTGCTCGAAAACCCTAATTTTCAAAATTTTCAAATTGTACCAATATCTTCTAGACATCAAACTGACACAAATTCCATACTTTATTTGCCCAAAAACAGTGTTTTGACATCATTTTACAAGGTTTATAGACTCTTTTAAGCAAAATGCCTTAAAAAAGCAAAAAATTTGGTTTGGGTACAACAAAGCCCTTAAGTTTTTGCATGTGTTGAACCCTAAATAATAGCTTCATGATCAACCATGTTATTTCTATGAGTACTTGAGAGTATACCTAAGAGAATGGATCCTCCATGCACAAAGAAACCATGTGCATCTTGAATGATCACTCCCACGCTAGCTCACCACAAATTGCCTCTTGAAGCACCATCAAATTTGAGTGCCACAAAGCCATTCGGGGGGTCTCAACCAAATTGGTGAATTACTATCAAGTTGTTTAACTCATGATCCATTAATAGGGGAAGACACAATATAACTCTTATGTTATAACCTTTTACTATCATGAACACTGTAATAATCATAGTTTAGTTATTTAGTTATTGTTATATTATGTGGAATTATCCAACATGCATCACATGAAGATAAAGTGTGGATTTAGCCCACATTGGTTGCACCTCATAAGTCCCTCTTAGGGTTATATTGATGTTGTAATGAAGAGAAGATCATTGTGAAATCATATTCATATTAGAGTCTTTCTCTTAGTGAGGTAGCCCACTCGAAAATTCCTGGAACACTTGTTCCAGCTTCATGAATACAAGCATATTTATAGCTATCTACCAAGCATTGTGTTCTTTTTTTCATGTTATTGCTTCTATTTGATAATAGTTTGCAAGAACTGCCATACATGGTTGGCTTGATTGTTTATAACTACCATTTGAAGTACACTACCTAAGCTGAAAATCAATCAACAATTTAATGAAGTTGCCTTCAAAGGAATTTATAGTGATAACATTACATAGAATTGTCAACATTTATCCTCCAAAAGCAAGTCAAAGTGCTATCTGACATAGGTGATGAACGAGACAATAATCAAGGAGTAGGAGGAAAAGACATCCTTGGAGGTACATCTGCTCCAATTGAATCAAGGAAGTGGCTCAACCAAGTTCTAGTTGCTTTGTTGCATCTTGAAGTGCATGTGTTTGCTCTCTATATTGCTTAAGATGTTGCTCTTAGATATTCATTCCATATTTCTAGAATTTTTTATCATATGCACAACATCTTGGAGTTTGTGCTTGAAGCAATTCCCCTGAGATTCTGTTCTTTCAAGCTTAGTCATTGTGGCCTTCATTTCAGTCAACTCCTTATTCTCAATAGCTTTTTTGATGAGGGTTTGACTGAATGAGTTTGTTGAGAAAGTTCCTCTTGGAAGCAAGTTGATGCTTCTCCAACATAGGAGACTAAGCCTCATTGGTAAGCATGACTTGAACCTCCTTATTTTCAAAGTGATTTGCAATACCAAATATTGATCATAGAAATGGTGCTCAATAGAATGTATTACCAAAAATATTTCAAAAATTGAAGGGGTAGTAGTAGGATGAGATCTGTAACCATTGTTGAGATCATAGTTTGCAAACTCAAATTCGACTCAAACTTGGTAAACCTCAAATTACAAAACTTGCCAATACTTAACAAATTAAATACATAGGGCAAAAATGGGAGTTTTCATTCTACAACTGTGTTTTAAGGCATTTTTTTAGTACAGTCATGTTTAGGCCACACTTTTCATATTAGAAATTGTTAACAAAAAGGAGATGTTACTGTTGTACCCAAAATTAAATTTTTGCTTCATTAAGGCATTTTCATTAAAATGGTCAAAATCTTGTAAACTTGTTGTCAAAAGTCAACAAAGGTCAAAGTCTTTGAAAATAGCAATTTTCTATTCTTAAAAATCTCTGAACAACAAACGAATCATGGGGTTTTTCTGGGTTTATTGTCCAAAGGATACTTGCAAAAATTTGAAAAATTTGAAATTAGGGTTTTAGGCCACTATTTTTTTAGAAAAAACCCTAAAAATAGGATCTTTCCATAAATGGGTCAAAATGATTTTGATTGGTTAATCTTTCATCAAGATCACAATGGTCTAGTCAAAATCGTGAAAAAAACAGTTTTGCTTTGGTGGGACTATTTCGCTTTTTCAAGAGAAAGGTTAGGACCTTCGAGGTCAACAATGGAGGATGGCCAGATACCTGGTGTCAAAATCTAAGCTTCAAACGTTGCACAAAAGAATCTATGGCGAAAGATGCTCAAAAAATGGTGAATGGCGGAGGGGAAATTTCAAAAGTTGAAAATTGCCAAAAATATTCTAAGTCTAGAGATACGCCTTACCTCAAGGGAGGTGCCTAGGCTTCAATGCCTTAGAATATTTTTAGTTTTTGTTTGTCACGCATGCAACGTAGTCAATGCATTTGTGTCATTAGCAAAGGTGCTTGATGTAGTCGATGACACGATGAACGCGAAGCGCGAGGAGAGTAAACAAAATCATTGAGAATTGATAACTTTGTAGGCAAAAGTGCCCTTGTAGGCCAAGGGTGCCCATGAATTCAAAGGCTCAAATGCTATATCTAGGGTTTGCAGTTTTGGGGGTCCTCTTCAGAATTCTTCTAGCTTCGCGATGAATCCAACATCCAATTCAGAAGATCTATCAAACACTCAAAAATGAAGATCAAGCGGGAAATGTTGAAAGCCAAGAAACTCAAAATTGGATAAGTCTAGAGTAGAAAAGTTCCCCTGCAAGCCAGGGGCGCCCATGATTTTGAAGCACCAGTTTCAGTTTTTAGCTTTCATGATCTCCAACAGGCCGTCCTCGGTTTCATTCTAGCTCTGCAATGAATCCATCTGCCAGCTTAGAAGACTTGTTGAACTCCGACAAATGAAGATTGAACAGACACTTAAAATGAAGGAAAAGTTGAAAACATGAAAATTGACTAAGTTTGGAGCCAAAAGCACCTTTTATCAAGAAGGCACTCAACTTTTTGAAGCTTCAAATGTAGCTTTCAGGTTTCACAACTCCCAAGAAGTCCTTCTTAGAGTTGATCAAGCTTCGCGATGAAACTATCAACAAATTCATTGGAGCAGCCAAACATCCAACAATGGAGACCAAACTGGAGCATTTTGTCAAGAGCTGCAAAGTGAAAATTATGTCTCAAAAGCACAAAAGTGCCCCTGTAGGCCAAGGGCACCTAGAAATTTGAGCCTTCAGAATCAACTTTCAAGATTTGCAAGACTCATCCTTTTCGGAATTCTTCAGGATTTCCATTGAATATCTCAGTCTGATCATGGGATTCATCAATCATCGGTGATTGCAGATCAAAGCACGAGAGGTAAATTGGGAGGAGTTGAAAATCACTGAAAATTGGTTAACACTGACAAACAAAAGCACCTTATCTCAAGAAGGTGCCCAAGAATTCCATCCACCAGAACCAGTTTTTAGGATTTGCAGCTTCCAAGAACATATTCTCAGATTTGATCATGCTCTGCAGTGAATCTGTCAGCCAAACCTTAGGATCAATTAGATGCTTGGGATTGAGGGTCAAACAGAGGCATTTTATCACCAGAAAAGATGAAAATCTTAAAGAATTTACTAGCTTTGGCAAACTTGGATGCCTTATCTCAAGGTGGCGCCCAAGTCAACTTGAGTTACAAATTTTTGAAGACTTTTCTCATGCCTTGGCCACCCAAAATTTTGGGGATTCTTCCATTTAACAGCCAATCACGCCAGATGACTCCTAAATCAGGGTTTTCACAAGTTAACTGATGCTTCCACCTGCAAAGTCTATTTATCATGAATTTGGGCATTCTTTTTCATTATTTTTGTAGGTTGACTCCAAATGCCAAACACAATTTTTTTTTCTATACGGAATTTGAAGGATCAAACGATAGGGCTTTTCAACGTTCTTCGTATTTTCAAGGTCAGGTTGCACAAAAGATCATCTTTTCATAAGGCATTTTTCTAGGGCATCATTTTTTAGAGGCAACAGTTCATAGTTTTCAATTTCTAACAATCTGGGTTATCTTCTTTTTCAATCTTCTCCAAGATTGGAAAATTTTTCCACAACTTCTTCTACTTCCTCTGTATTAGGGTTTCTTGCATGTTCAACAAAAATCAACTTTTTCAGAAATCTGAGCAACTAGGCTTGTTCAACACAAAATTGGCCACAAAACCCACATCCTAGATTTTTCCAGAAAAAGTTGTCCCGTTGCTTCCATTTTTAGGGTTTTTGAAAAAATCATCTTTTTCAAAAACTGACATTCTGGGACTACTCAGCACACAGGCGCCTACAAAACCCATGTCTTAGAATTTTTTCGAGAAAAAATTGCCTTGCAACTTCTACCTCTGAGGGGTTCTTGCATGTTCATGAAAAAGTCATTTTTTCCAAAATCTAACATTCTGGGTCCATTCAAAAAGACATTCTCAACAAAACCCACATCTCAGAATTTTTCAAAAAAATTGCCTCTCAGTGAAGCTATTTTTAGCCTCTGTGAAAAGGTTGTTCAAGCATAGTCGTGTGCATAGTCATTCTTCCAGTTTTTCAGTATGTAGTTCTCTCAAATCGAATTCAAGACCAAATCGGTCTTGATTCACAATTTCTTGAGGACACTCGACACAAACTTGCATCAAGTAAAACCCATAGTTGATCTGAACACCTTGAATGGCGTAGACTGCATCACACTTCAAAACCTAGAACAATTCGGGTTTCTTGAGGCAACCTCTTTTCCCACCTCAGCACAAGACATCGAGTTTGTAATTGCTTGTGTAAAGCATTACAACCCCACTTCACGAGAAATTCAATCAATAGATGGACGAATGATTTGTAGCCTCAAGCCAAGGGACATTGAAAGGTGTTTTGCTATCCCACCATGTGCAAACAACGTGATTGTGTTAGTTGAAGAATGTGAAAAAGCGTTTAACACGCAAAAGGAACAATGTCAGAAAAGGATGGTAGAAAGGTGGCTCAAAGAGAAACGAAACAATTTGCCAAGGAACGTTGGACGTGGTGAATTTAGGGATGATTTTTCTATCATGATCACTTTGCTCAACCGTGTCATGGATCAAGCAGAAGCACACAAGTTTCAGCCATGGATGTTCTACATTATGTCTTAACTTGTCAACAATAAAGAACACTACGATTGGCCTGCCTTGATCAGTGACACTCTTCACAGCCAGATGATAGGATTCTTCAAAGCCCATGAATTCCATATGGTTTCATACCTCATATATTTGATAACCTTTCAAGGCTAGTTTAGAGGGTTGAATACCGTTGGAACTCTGGGTGTGTAGCCAATTCATGAGCATTTTTTGTAGTTAGATTTTTCACAGTCAAAACGACACTTCAAGTGGGTAAATGACCTTTTTATGATACACTTGGTGAGGGATCTTGACAACAAGTTACATACACGCTTCTCATCAAATGCCAAATCGACAATGGTAGATTGGGCCGATTGGTTCAACACAAGTGTAGATTTTGGATAAATCTTTCGACAAACCAATCTGCACAACTGTAACTTTGAATGAGTCACACAATATTAACCAAGGATGATCTTTCACCACCATGGCTTATCTCCTCCAAGAGGTTTTTCGTCCTCAAGAAGGTTGACATGAATAGAGTTCAATCACACATAACCACAAGGGTTTCACAAGTGGAAACAAAAAAAATCTGCATATCCAAATGAGCTCTCTAAATCTCTTTTTTATATTTTTTATGCCAAACTTTCCAAAAGATATATTTTTTAAATTCACTTTTTAATAAAATAATCTTTTTCATCCTCAAAAAGACCCTTTTCATGAAATACTAATTATATTTGATATGCAAGGTCCCTTTTTCAAGTGTTCATGATTTAAAACTTTTAATTCCCTTTCCAATGAGCTATTATACTAAGTTTCTTTTTAAATCATTTTATAAAATTAAGCAACCTTAGTGAAACAATTAAATTAAAGCTCAATAATTCACCCGAGTTGCAGAAATCGTCAAACAATATCGGTATCAAAATCTAACTATATTGGAATGATATTGATGATGAATAATGAGAACAACATTGGTATCAAAATCTAACTATATTGGAATGATATTGATGATGAATAATGAGAATCGGGGTCGATCGGTTTGACGTTCTATAAATACATTATCTCCAAGAATCTTGGAGAACAGACCAAAAGCCAGAATTCACTTCGGAAAGTGTCATAGGATACCTCAAGACCAACTGAGCTCACTACCGACAACAAACATCCCTGTAGAACATAACTTGCATGCTCCAAGAACCTTGGAGTTCCCCTCATCAAACATCAAGCTGTTTTAGTGAAAACAGGAGCTAGGCAAAAACTTGCAACTCTGAATAGTTAAAAAATGGGGACATAACAAATTACCTTGGACATTGCAATGGTTAATTCACCAACACATTGCTTGTGGAACAATTAAAATTTCAAACTGCTTTCAGAAAGTAATAGTTTTCAATGCTTCATGCATTCAATAGGAAAATATAGCAAATGACATCATGAAGGAAATGAAAGAAATGTGACTGCTAACGTTCACAAGGAGGTAAATAATTTATGCCGCAGAGAACTCCAAAATTTGAACAGTCGCCTCTAATGGCTCTACAACGATTGCTTATGGGAGTAAGTTGGTCATTATTTGAGATCTCTCCTTCTCTCAGTGCCTTTCTTATTTCCTGCCACACTCAACTATTTGGTTATAGAATAGACCCACACTAAACTATTTTCAAGCCTCAAATTGGTTAATTTTCTTTTGGAATTACATGTGTTCTTTTGGTCTTCTATATTCCCAAATTTGAATCTGAAATGTCTTCTTTATTTTTATTTACAAATTCCGTACGGGTCAATTCTTGATCTGTTACAGATCACAGCTCTCTCTTTTGGGAGGCTTGTGGTCCCACAAAGGCCAATTTTGGGGGAGATCAAGACATAAGTCTTTCACCATAGCCTCCATGAATTCTTACATTCACTTCTTTGAAATTGAAGCCATTTGATACTGGTTTAGTATCACTTTCTTTGTGTCATTTACGGCTAAAACATTCTTGCCTTTGTGACTTTGATAAAGAATGTCTGCTTCATTCTTGAATACCTGATATTGTTTCTTTTGTCTCATGAAGATGCCATTTCTAATCCACATGAAAGGGCTACCAAATATAACATCACAAATTTTTAGTGGAACTGCATTATTCTCACCTTCACCAGCAAACTCAGGTGAAACTGCAAACTTGATTTTGTACTGCTTAATGACTTGCATTCTTACACCCTCATACAACCAACCAAATGGATATGGGTGAGGTTGCATATGTCTCTAGTCAAAGTCTATTTTCCATTTCCTTGGCTACTAAATTATTTTGTAACTAAATCAAATAATGCATTTACCTTGTTGCGCTTCACCTGGATCTTGATATTGAAGAGCTTCCTACTCTCTGATTATATTTTGAACTCCTCCGTTACTGTTTCCCTCTTAATTGAAGAATATTCTATCATCTCATCTACATCCAAAGTACTTTTGTATTCTTTGGCTTTGGATTGTTGCTCACCATTCTTTTTTAATGACTTTTGGCCTCAACATAGGCTTCAACTAACAACAGTTTTTATCTAAATGATCATTCGCTTCACAATGTTTTCAATGCTGCTTCTCTTTAAGGCTAATTGGTGCATTTTTCTTGCCTTTGCTTAAGAATGACTCATCTCAAATTTACTGACCTTTTTATCTCTTAGCTGCTTCTTTGTTCATTTCGATGTTAAGAACCTTATTACTTACCTCTTTAATACTCTTTACATCAAACTGCTGCAACTGCTTCCAAATGTGACTATGTAAACCTCCATTGTACTTCATTACCACTCCCATTTCATCAGGAGAAAAATTTAACAAAATGGCTTGCAAGTTACGTACAATAATTACAGGCATAGTCTTGAACATTGTCCTTCCTCTTGCAGGTAGTTTTTCCACTTCATTAATTGCTCTTCCTTATATCCTTAGGGTATCAATGTGATTGAAGTTAGCTTCTTCTAATGGTCCCATCTAGTCACCTTTAGGTTATTGCTTAAGTACAAGGCAATCTAATTTCTCACCAGTCAAGGCATGGTTGAACATCTTCCAGTGGGTACAATTAGATTTTTCTCACTTTGTACATGCTGCAGAAGACCTTAAGCTCTTTGGGTCAACAATTGAGCTTTCTAACATGACATTGACCCCTACATGGTTGTATTTCTACCTTAAGTTCTATCTTAAATGTGGTTTTTGATGTTGTCACATCTAAAGCCTTTTCTTCTTTTGATCTCATTGTCATCCTCACATTCCTTTTGGTAATCCACCTTCACCTTGCCACCAATTTCTCAATGGAATTGATGAGATATATAACTCTTTTGTGCAATCTCAATAACCAGGCCTCATTGGGATACCATCTAGAATATGCTGTAGCTGCAAGTGAAATTCCAACTTGGTCCATCTGCTACTTGATTCCAATGTCAGGCTCTCTAGGAAAATTAACATCACCTTGTTCTTTCTACTTCTTTGGTAAGCATAAACATGCAATATACACCACTTACGAGAAAAAGGTACAACCTCCGATGATCACTTTGATCTATAGTTAATGCTAGATATTCTGGTGGACAAAATTCATTAGACAGATCATATTTGGAAAGATTAAAACTATTTGCAAGAAGTAATGGTTTTAATGCTCAATATATTCAAATAGGAATTACAACAAATACCAACATCAAAAAAATTGTTAACTGGAAATTAAGAAAATCTAAATGCAAATTGTCACAAAGGAGCTCAATAATTTACCTTATAGAAACCCAATAACTAGGAAAAACTCCAATTTGGATGGCCACCTCTTATTTCTTTATAAGGATTGCTTACAAGAGTACATTTTTTACTAGTTGAGCTCTCTTCCTCGTAGTGCTCCTTTCTAATTTCCTACTACACTCAGCTATTTGGGATACAAACCCCCCAGTCTTCTAATACCAAACTTCCTATCAACTAAAAAGGTATGAAAGTACATGCATTCTTTGGACTTCCATATCCCCAAATTTGCAAGTGAAATTTGAGCACATGAAATCCTTCTTTTGTCTTAATTTAATAATGTCAAATGGGCTGACTGCTGACCCACTAGAGTCTAACTTGCAGATTCAATTTTTAGCAGAGTTCTTATTTTTTGCTTTTGGTTTGCTGCGTTTTATATTTTGAATGGATTGTACAAGAGACTACCTTGTCTGTCCAATGACCACCCTTTGTTTATGCATGGCTTTTATATGGGCCATTCATTCCATGTTGTCAAATACATGGCTTGGCTGCTAGTGTTTTTGTATCGTTGGTCTTTTTTATGGTAGCTATCAAACTATGATTGGCCTGTTTCTAGACTACTGGTCAAACACACATTTTTCTTAAACGTCGTCTAAAATTGCTTTTATCAATGTATATGTCCATTTGGTAGTTGATTTTGTGTTACCATCAAAATTTTAAGAATTGAACCATCCATGAACCATATGCTTGAAACATTCAATGACACATAGAATTCCTAATAAGATAGTTCCATGAATGCGATGTATCCTGTCCTTTGCTGTTTGTATCCTTTTGGTTGGTAATGTCTCGATATTGATTTTCCTTTTCATATATCATTGTAATATACAATCCTCGCTAGGCTATTTATGGCTGATACCATCTTCCATTGGCCGTGTATTTAACTTATTTGCACGTTACATCCATATTCTTTATTCTTATCTTCCTAACTTACCGTTATTTTGATTATGTGGTTAATCTAAAAATTTGGCTGACAATATCTTCTTTAACCTGTAACTAATATTTGTCCTCTTGAAGAAGCTTTTTACATCTTTTATTGGTAGTTCCTTGCCTTCATGTTTGAAGTCATGCTATCATCACCTTTTGCCTTTTGCCTTCCTAAGATGATGTTTCCATCCTTTTGAAGCTGTAGGAATCTTCTTTAAACTCAGTGTGTTTGTTTTTATGATAAAGGTGGCTATGACTGGAGTATACCTCAAATCTATAATGTGAATAGAATATATGTTCCATGTCTTTTCGAAGACAAGGACAACAGTACACACATGTTTTTGGAGATAAGGACGATTGTTTGAGGGCAGGGATTTTCGAGGAATGCACACACTCTATCAAATTTGTACAAGTTTAGCCATACATGACATTGAAATTTAAGTTTAGATATTCATATAATGTATCAAATTCCATATTCAACATAACATGTTCAAGTATAGCAGCAGTAAAAAACAGAAATTTCATTGTTTTCATTATGAGAAAAAGATCAAGGCTACAAATCATGAATGTATCAATGAAAATATGCACAACAATAGGCATAGCAATAAGATTATAGATATAAAAAATTTAATACTAAGTAGCAAGTAGAAGTATGCCTTATTTGGGCTATCAATGTCAATGGAGCCTTTTGACCTTGAGTCACTTTGTATGTCAAGTTGTGACTTATCTAATGAGACCCCGAGCAATCTCGATTGCACCTCCTCATCAATCTATTTAGCATTCTTGCAATCAACATCCCAATGTGTAGTTGGAATTTGTTGATTACTTAGGAGTTTGTTGATCATGAAGTCGCAAGGCACCATGTCTAGAGCTAAGCCTATTCCTTTTGATTAAGTGGATGAAGATATAGGACCAATTCCTTTTTGCAATAGAGGAATGAACCTATGAGGGTCAATGAATGAAAAGTTTCCTTATCTCTATTGTATCCTTCCTTGCCATATCCACCATTCAATAGTTTCCTTTACAAGAGTAGCCCTATCCACCCTAACCTTTGCTTTGCTAAATGCAGGGTCCTAAAGATTGACAAGTTGAATCCATTGCTCCCAAAGTCTTGATGCATCTTCATCATTGTATATTTTCTCAAGAGCCTTGATAAATCCCTCCTTTACCTTATCAGCATCAAAAGGAGAACCTTTGTCAACCAAGTGCATACCATTTGGGGTCAAGGGCATTCATAGTTGTATAAGTGGTGTGTTCATTGTGTTCAACCTTTTTGGCACATAGGCTTGCTATGCTTTTAATAGAATTGTAGTTTAGGTTTCTTGCTACGAGTTGCTTGCTTTATTTGGCCAAGCATGTTGTCAGTTGTCTCATAAATGTCTCCAAAGGCAGGAGAGTCTGTATCACCATATCCGATTACCCTCACTATAAGAGATATGATAGAATAACATATATACATGCAGCATTTAAAAACTATTTGAAATTGAAAAAATGAAGTGCATTAAATTTGAATGTTATTTTTTTTTAAATTAGAATTTAGAGGTAAAATAAAAATAGATATTGCAAATTTCTTACCCCAAAATGGATGACCAAACATCCTCAAGTACCTTTTGTTTCACCTTCCCCTCTAACTTTGCTTCAACCAACTTTTTCCACACTCTACAAACCACCATGGATAGTGGAACCTTTTGCACCTTCAACATCCTCTCCAACAAAATGAAATAGCTAGCATATTTAGTTTCCATTCTTCTAAGGAATTCCCCTCTTAAAAAAGTTATGACTAACCCAAGTGATTTGTGGTGGTTAAATACAAACATTTGCATGTCTGTAGTTTTGGCCACCACTATCTTTACCCATTCTATCTTCATACTTTCTTTCAAAGTATAGTTTAAAGCATCAACAAAGCATGGGTTAAAAAAAAAAGTTCGTAAGCACTTTCAACCATTGAATCAGCTAACTCACGAACAAGAGCTGAATCAATCACAACCTATACAACACTTGAAGGCCCAACTTCTTCTATGGCCTCTCTCAAAATGATGAAATTGAAAATTTGCTTCCTTGCATTTCCTAAAGCAATCAATAGCTCTAAGAAATATAAGGCAACTGAATATGTAACAATAATATTATTGAGTGGTTGGTATTGAATATCAATCCACCTATCCATGAAAGTGGAGCAACTCATCCTAATCTATGTTTGTCTTGTATCCTCCATCAACAAGTCATGTTTGAATATTATTTATTAAGGAGGGAGTTATACAATCTATCTCCTCTAGGGAGGCATGTGAGAATCCAACAATGTTTTTCTCTTCAACATTTCTCTGAAATATAGAGAATTTTCCACACGAAATGGAATGGCATGGGAATAGAAGAATTTGGCTACAAAACTGACAACCTCACATGCTTACAAATTCAACAATCTTGTCACTATATTTCATCCATTAGTAGTGGCCTCCTTCCCTCTATTAAAAATCTCTTTGTTCACATCCATTGTAGTAGTAGATGACACATTGGAATACTTCAACAAAGTTGTAGAGGTACACCTTTAGATTTTGCCTCTCCTCAACTTAGCTATTTCAGTCCTATCTTTCAAAATTATTGAGTGACAAACCCTAACACCTAATAAATGATGATCAACCATACTATAACTCCATGAAAATAAGTTTTACATACATGATACAACCAATGTCTACTCCCCATTGAATTTTTGGACTTATCTTTGTCCAAAAGAGTGACATACTGCTCAAGATTTGAATGGGCCTCTTACATATATATATTGATAAAAACTGATGGGCATGCAAAAGGGTTTAGTATAATATTTGTGCTTTCAAAAGAGCCCCCAACACGTGATTTGAATTTGCATTCACTTCCTCACTATCCACCTCATAATCATCAGTACTGTTCATTTTGATTTACAAAAGCAAATGTCATAGCAAACTAAAAAGAATGTCTATTTTCAGCAACGTGATGGTGACCTACCTAAGAATGAGTGAAAATGACCCACAATGTTGAAAATAGTGTTACAAGACTTAGACTTGCCTTGGGCTCAACAAGCTGATTTTTGACTCGGACTCAAACTTGGCAAATTGAGAAAACCATGAAATATAGACTCTTAAGGATTCAAAACTTGTTTCATGCACCCTTTATAATAAATAAACTTTAGCTAGAAGCAATAAACTAAACAATAGAAGCTACTTTGACCATATACACAAGTATACATTGATCCGATGAGTATAAAAATGAATTTTAAATTTTAACTAAAGAAAGCAACATTGGTAGATATATAAATTTAAAATTATAAATATTGTCAAATGTATACAAATCTCATGGATTATGAAATCCATGGCATCATAACAACTATCAAAACTAAAAATATAAGTTTATGGCTCAAAGGAGCCTGCATTGCTCATCCCAACATCATGGAAAGTCACGTGTTGGTGTCTAAGATAGGTCTTGGATGATGATGTAGCCATGATATTTGCCTGTGTCTCATTGACTAGTGTGTATATTCAAGTGAGAGATTTATTATTAAAGTTTTCTTGAAGCCTTCTAGACTACATGTTTTGTTGTCAAGCTCATTACCAAAGAGGAATGATTAAGTAAAAAGATAAATGGTTATGTTCCAGTTTGACCTTAGCTAAGATACTAATAGATGGGATTGTTCTATGAGTTGTTTGTGCAAGTCATGATTGATATATTTTTGCATTATGAAAATGGCATTTCTTGCCAACTATGAATTAACTTGTATTCAACAATACAAGGATTGTAGCATGCCAACTTTGCCTATGGCAATCCTTGTATACTAAACAAGTTGTCCAATGTATGAAATAGAATAGTTCTTGATTGTGACTTTGACTATGAAGATGTAGAGATTTGCAAGAGGGGATATGTATTTTGTAGATTTATGATCATGTTTCATCATGGCCTATTACTTGGTTAGTCTTATAGTTAGATGGGGGGTTTAGGGGAAACACCCTTTGTGGGGGTTTGGCAGCAATTCCCCCAGTGGGGTCAAGGGGCAATGCCCCTTGTGGGGGTTTAGGGGCATCACCCCTAGCAGGGTCGAGGAGTGGAGCCGCCACCACCAAGCCCAAATGAAGACCTTCAAAACCACATGGACCTTATGGTGCACACCATTTTCATATTCTTTTGTAAATCCTAGATGGGCATGTCAAAAACCAAACAAGCATTGAAAGTCATAAGTTTTTTTTGAAAGTAACTAGAATGGCCAAGTCTACCCTGCGAGACTCACCTAGAATCGGCTAGTCTAGTGAGTCTCCTAGACTTGGCGATTTTGGCGAGTACTCGACAACTAAATCTCCCAAACTCGTCAAGGGTCACTTGTCGAGTCTAGGTGAGTCTTGGTGATTCTTGTAACATTGGTTGAAAATGATTAGAAATCTTCCTCTTTTTCCTTTCGCTTCTTTAGGTCCAAGCGTATAAATCGGAAATGATTGTGGCAATGGAAGTGCTAGTAGGCAATGGGTTTAACTATATGATTGAATAAGGTTTCATAAGGGTTCTGGGAGGTCTTGTGGTTCCACCATGCCTCTTCTAAAATGTGAAAGGTTATTTTCAATATGGTGATCACATTGAAATTTAATATGCCAATATCTTATTGATTTAAGCATTCTCACCAAGTTCTATGATAAAGTCATTGTTGAAACTACTTCAAGTGGACTCATCTAGTTGAAGCCCCTCAAAGTAGACACCAACCAACCTTGCTTGTGTTGGATCCTTATCAATTTGGGTTGGCTCCTTTGTGTCTATATTGTTTTGTACTTTTGGACTCTCCTTGTAGGCAAGGGTGTTGTAGTCCATAAGACACAATTTAGCCCGTACAACTACAAGCTTCTCTAGTCTTTTAGATGTAGGATTGTGCCTCTTGATAGAGTGGATGAAGCTTTATGTAATTCGGTTCCTTTCAACTACAAAGGAACTAGAAACTTGGGACAAGCAGTGTATTGTGGGGATGCGTTCCCCCCCAAAAACAAATCCCCACATTTTCGAGACGGGGACGTCCCTGAGACGTGGGGATGGGTCGAGGACGTCCCCCCATCATACCTCCACCACCACTGGTTCACCGGGGATGCCAAGGAGATGCTAGGGACGTTGGGACATCTTTGGGACATCTTGGGGATGCCCATGCGTCCCTCAAGTGTCCTGAAGACGTCTAGGCGTTTTCCATCCTAGGCCTCCCAAAAAGTTCATTTTTTTAAAATTTCACTTTTTTATTATTTTTGTGGTAGGGGCGAGCCCTAATGGCAAGTGGACCCCCTCCATGCCCTCTAACCTTTACAAAACACTCCCAAATCTTCATTTTTTCCTCACATTTAGTTTTCTATGTTTTCCAATAGCTAGGTGAAGAGGAGAGAAAAGAGTGAGTGAAAGAGTGAAGGAGTGAATTGAGGTGTTGGAATTGCAAAAGGGGTGAGAAGGAGCAAGAAGAAGAAGAGGAGAATTCTATATCAACTTGGAGGGATTTTTCAAGCACAAGGTAGGTTTCTATGACTATTTTTTGAAGGTTTTTCAATTTTTTTTTCTTTTTTTCTTTTTTCTTTCTAAGTTTCATTTTCAAAATCTAATTTGATGTTGAATCTTGATGACAAAATGAAAAATAAACAATGAACATTGAAATGAATCTATGAATATGCATTTGCATCCATGTTTATGGAATTATGATTACAAATTTTAATCATGATTCCATAACATGGACACAAATGCATATTCATAGATTCATTTCAATGTTCATTGTTCATTTTTCATTTTGTCATCAAGATTCAACATTAAAATTAAAATTTTATTTTCAAATTTGTTGAACTAGGTTGAAACTAGGCACTTATCGAATTTATATTGTTTATTGCAGTGTCACAATGAGCTCTCATGACATGAGTGAGGATGAGGTAGAGGTTCATAGTGAAGCTGAATTTGAATATGAACTTGAGGCTGAGGGGGGTGACCATAAGGTTGAGCATGAAGCCCAAACTAGTTCCATGGCAAGTGTAGCAAGTAGTATAGAGTGCCCCTCTGCATTATTGGCAGAGTATGCTAGGGGTCCTTTTGATCGTATGTCTCCTCTTAGACAATTTGCAACAAAATTTCCAGGCAATCCAAGGACATTTGGTGGCACAAAGAAGTGGAAGTGCCACATTTCTGATCTAGAATGGTATGACAACATTACTAGAGTTAATGCACACCTTTTTATTTGGGGAAAAGGTGTGGAGACATGTTTTTTTTTGGCGAAACCAACAAACCTCAAATACAAAGTTGAGATAAATAAGCTATGGGTGTTCCTGATGACAGTGCAACTACACCTATTCCTATTACTTTGTCTCGTAGGGCACAAGTTCAGTAGAGCCAACCATGGAGTTCAAGTCATACTTTGCAAATGAGAGTAGGTGTGATGCCAAGTTCTTCTTCGAATTCCCAATTATGAGAGGGTATGTAATGTTCCCGAAATTCTAACTTGATCTTTGGAGAGAAAAAGCGAGCTAGAAACAGTGTTTTTTAACACTATATAAATAAATTGAATTTTCATTTAGTTATTTTTGTTTTCTTTTGATCTGGGCCGTCTCCTTTGAGTTGTGACCGTTTGTAGTTTGAAATTATTTTTGTTGTGTGGCCGACATCTTCTCAATCGACGTTTCCTACTTGTATATATTCTACTTTATGGCTTCTTCCTGATCATCACAAAATTGAGTCTCGACTTCACCATTTCTCTGTGAGAGCATAGCTAATCACGAATGGTGCCCAAGTATGCACGTAGTGTTGTATCTGGGAATTTTGTGCTTAACAACCATCTTTAATCATTTCTCTCATAAGCGCAATATCCTTATAGGTCGCACAAGATGGGAAATCAAGCCGACATCATCCATATCACTGCAGTAGAACCAGGGAGCCAGCGACTGAATTAAGCGATTGTCTCTTCCGGTCGAGCCTCGCGGCTCTGGCTATCCAAGACAGACCAGTATTTCAATCATTGATCTCATTCCCTGGGATCCACGACAAGTGGCTTACACATGGATTAAGAGTTAAGGAATTCATCATATCAAAGGCTACGGGTCGGGCACTCTATTCACAGTGCACATAGTGGGAAGGTCACACTTGCGGGCCGAAAATTGGGTTAAGACATTATCGCCCAGGCATGAACTCTTAGGGAGATTGTTGTGCAGGAGCTATATCGTCATCGTAGCACCACTGTGAAGGGCGACATGCATCTCTAGCAGTCCCTTTGCTATCGATCAGCCCAAGCCAGTGCAAATCACCATTATCTATTTGAATTCCTTGCAGGCAGGCCCATTCCCGGGTCAATTCTTATGGATCATTTAAATTCAATTGCATTAACTGGATTCATTGTAATTACAGAGTTGAAATGATATTAAATTGCTATATAGTGTTGATCATTTCCCATGCTTGATTATGAGGATTATACTATCACTGTGTTTATTCCAATATGATGAGGTATGTTTCTAAACTCTAGCTACTACCTAGTTATTGTTCCAAATAGAACTTGCAATTTTCAATTTACTGTTCATAGGAAATCTGGTTAGAATCCTACAGTGGTATAAGAGCCTTAAGGCCTGCCAGCCTGTGGTCATGAGCTTATGAGCCAGGGGGATATTCGGGCCCAGGAGAGAGAAAGAAAGAAGTTTGAAGCTGCTCAAGGAATAGGAGGCAGAGGTAAGGAAACAATGGGAGATCTAGATCAGAATACCAAGCTGGACAATTTCATGAAGCAACAAGATCAGACTAACCAGGAACTGCTGCAAGCAATACAATCACTCACTACTGTGGTCAACGACATCAAATCAAGATCCAACAGTGACGAAGGTGGGCATTCTGAACGATCAAATGGGGATCAAAGCAAAGCCTCAAATGGACACACCTATAAGCAGCTCCAACCATAATTTCTGCCAAAAGTTGATGGTCGGAAAGAAGGAGAAGAACAATGCAGCTACGCAAGCATTGTACGTGAATACCTGGACTTGGATGAGAATGCGCAAGCAACCATCTCTTTCAATCAGTTTTATAGTGCTAGACGAAGCGATGAGAAGCAACATCTTGGAAACAAAGATCTCCAGCATAAGATCAACAAGCTCTCATTGCTAACTTTTGATGGGTCAGGGAAGATGATAGCACAATCATGGATATGAAAGTTGGACACATACTTTGGCCTCAGCCCTATGACCGAAGAAGAAGCTATCAAATTCGTCGTACTACATTTGGAGGATCTAGCGCATGAATGGTGGAACCATGGTATTGTGACTCAAGGATTCAGTCAAGTCAATTTGTATGTATGCAGACTTTACATAGAAGTTAGTGGAGAGGTTCGATAGGAAGGACCCAGAAGCATACTTTCAGGAGCTAACCAAGCTAAAGCAGACAAGCACTATGGATGAATATGTTTCAGAGTTTCAGCGACTCGCTGTCATGGTATCTGATTTCTCAGACAAGAGGCTCACATTTTTCTTCATCGAAGGCCTATCAGATTCTTTTCGTGTCTTGGTGAGGGCTTTGGAGCCAACAACATTGGAGGATACTATTCAAAAAGCTTTAAACCTTGAAGACTCCATGAAGAAATGGAAAACCACTATCAAGAATGCCCCAACAACGTAGCCCACGAAGCCCTTTGTCAAGGAAAACCCACCCCCTAAGATCCCTCCAAGGCCAAATGGTATGTCAAGGAATGAATTACGTAAGAAAGGTTTGTGCTACTATTGCAATGAAAAGTGGAGCAAACAACATAGGTGCCAAGGGAGAGGACAATTTTATTACATTGAGGTGATATCCGATGATGAATCAAATAAGGAAGAAGAAATCAATGAAGAAGACACATCTGAGGAGAAACTAGAGCTCACAATGGCAACACTATCAGGAGCGTCTCAATACCATTCATTACGGGTAAGGGGAGTCCTTTGAGGGAAAAATGTAACAGTGCTTATTGATAGCAGGGCCACGCATAACTTCATCGACAAGAGGACGGTGGAAAAGCTGCGTTTGGCAACCGAGGACTTTGAAGGATTTGATGTACTAGCAACGGGAGGAAACATCCTTCCTTGCACTAAACAAATTCATCAAATGGAGTTGATTTTAGGTGGACACAAGATGGAGGACTTTTACGTTGTTGATGTTGGCGATACAGACATGGTCCTTGGGGTACAATGGCTTTATTCACTAGGGGAGTATACTACCAACTACCAAACTATGGAGTTGAAGTTCAAACATGAAGGCAAGGAGGTTGTGCTCAAAGGTATTTCTAGGAATGGGCCTATGGTGGTTTCAGCTAAAAGAATGGAGTGGTCCTTCCGAAGGGATCAAGTAGCATGGGCAACATAGTGCTTGGTTACAGATACAACCATACCAAAAGAAGAAAGAGTGTTTCCAAGCGATATTCAAGCTATCTTGGACAAGAAGTGCAAGGTGTTCAGAGAGATACCAACAAGATTGCCACCAGATAGGGGGTTTCAGCACGTGATAAGAGCTAGAAGAAGGTCCCAAACCGGTAATCACCACCCCTTATCATCATCCTTGAATATACAAAGAAAAAATTGAAAAGGAAATCAGAGAGCTATTAGATATGGGGTTCATTTGGCCAAGCTCAAGTCCCTTCCCTTCATCGGTGGTATTGGTAAAAAAGAAGGATGGGACATTTTTGGATAAACTGTGTGTGATTTTTATATCATCAACGTTTCGGATCATACTCCATGATCCATCATCAGGATGATTAGCAGTAGAGTGAGAATGAGAGAGAGCAAGCAGACTTGGATATAAAGGAGAGGGAAGAGAGGTTTGGGAAGGTTGAGGGGCACACTCCCCACAAAAACATAACATAAATATAAATATATAAATGAAAAGACAGCACCTAAGTATAAATCTAAAATATATATGCAAAGGATAGTGAGAAAGATAAGGCAGAAACAAAGCAAATACAAATGTAAGAAATTAAAGGACAAACGAAAATAAACAAATAAA